>JAOBAY020085085.1:0-10533 GCA_025331085.2 Zoanthus sociatus
TTCCATGTGAATGCCTAATATGGATTAGAGAAAGTCGATTGATTGTTTTGATACAAAAAATCGTTCAAAATCGCAAAGGCTCCCAGTAGTCAAAGGGTTAAATAAAGTTATCAGTATCAATTTTAAGTGTAATTTATGACATTAGACAAGTTAATAGTTCTTGCCTTTGACCATTAACAGTATTTTTAATAAGTAATTATTTTAACTCTAATCTCTCTAGACAGTATTTTAAACAAAGTACTCAGTGGTGGAGTTGTTAAAGCAGTGCTGGGTTTTGCACAATCTGAAGATTCTGATCTTCAGTTTTGGGCTTCTGCATTGCTACTTAATCTAACAATGACTTCAGACCAAGTAAAGGAGGAGATTGTGAAGTGTGGAGGATTAAAAGCACTAATTGAACTTGCCATCAGTGATAGCAGAGAACCAGCAACAGCATCACAGGCAGCAAAGACTCTTGTCATGCTAGGGTTTGTTGGTAAGAATAATTCCTACATGAATTTGTTCTGCAGCACAGGCTAGAAGCCTTTAGTATTTTTCTGTTCTTGGCAAGCAATTTGAATTTGGTTTCAGCTGTAATCAGTTATGCTTTCTCAGTTTATCGACTTGTATTGTGAGGTCTGCAAAAGAACAATTATCTAATTATGATGGCAAGTTGTTGCAAAAATTCATTCACATTTTGAAAAAATTGGAAAAAGTGAAAACAAAGCTTAACTTTGTGAAAGAAAATGTAAGTTGTTGTTTTCTCTCATTTCATAATTTTGCTCACCATCTATTAGGGGGCTCTGTGGCCTTGCTTAACTTGTGTTCTTGATAAATGAGGAACTTAAAAATTTAAGTAATGACCACATCTGGATGATATGTTATACTATTTAGGAATAAAGTTCAAGCTTCATATTATGTTTCTCTCGCTTTTCAAATGGCCTCTTACAAATCTTGGTTCCTTATGGCTTTTTGCAAAATCCTGAGTAATAATAAGCACTGCATAAAAAGCTACCAAATTTGTGGTATAAAATTCAATGATTTCATGGTCCAGTAAGAGTTAAGATATGTCTTCATGACATTACAATTCTGTCTTTAATAACACCTAGTTGGTCTTTAATAACACCTAGTTGTAAGAAACCAAAAGAAAATACATGTGATATCAGTGTGTTTCTTAAGGCTCGGGAAGTGGGGTACACTAATTGGGAAAGGAGGTACACCTGGAGTGGGTACAAGGTCATCAAGCACTGAATGCTCATGTATCTAGAGAAGTCTGGGGACATCCCCAGAATTATTCTCAACTTTCGAGATGGGGAAAACCGGTACAGTAGTTGGGGAACGTCGGTACAATTTACCGGTGTACCGGTCTTAAGAAAGACACTGGATATGTGTAGTATAATACATGAATTGACATGATTGTAGCATAATAAATTATAATTATAATTATGAATAAATTCACTGTGACACTTTCATTTTGCAGACAAACCCATGCCAATAGTAATCAAGTGTGGCAGTTACCAACATGGTGACTTTGCCAGTATTATTGTCAGTGGTAAAGATTACTGTTGCAATAAACCTGGCATTAACATGGTAGTTATGGACTTTTTAAAGTTCAAAGTGACAGAAATTACATCCTTTGATACTGGTCATGATAAGGCTGCTGTAGAACAACTGATTGACAGTATCCACATGGTTAATGTTGGGGCAATTGCATTTCTGGCTACAAGAGGAGAGGTTAACTATTTTATGACAGGTAATAAAGTGCTGTTACTAAGAGATAATTCATACAAGTCCATAAAACTTTATAGTAGTGTTATGGTAATTAAAAATATTATTTCACCGTTAATTCCATGAAAAAAACAAAGAAATGTGTGTACATGTATGAGCAATATGTGTGGAAAGCTAAAAAGTGAACAAAAACACAGGTTGTAAAAGGTTGCTATCTTTACTTGCTTAAGAACGTGATACAGTACAATACAATGTATATGATGGGAAATCAAAGTGTTCCAAACAGTGCAGCAATCACAGCACTGCTATGTATTGAATGTAACAATATAATTTATCAAAATCTGTTAAAAATTCAATCATGTTAATGGTTTATAAACTTTGGAAGGCCACCACAATGGTGCTGGTTGCAGTTAGAACTTTGTGTTTTCAAGGTTAATTCCTCTTTGGGTAGAGCAGAACAGTTATCTTACTAACAGAATGCTGATTGAGTATAGAGATGAGTTGCTTTCTGAGTACTGCATCCACAGTTGTATTAGGAGTTGGTTGATCGAAAGAATTTCAAGATCTGTGCTTGTAAAGTTAGAGCTATTGTAAGACTATTTGTCTTTGAGTCCACTCCATGCAAAAATCTGTATCAATTTCCCAATATTTGATGCAGATGATAGCAGCTTCTTCCTATATCTATCATTTGCGTCAACCCATTTGGAATGGGCGTCAATGATAACAAGAATCATTAGCTGCCTGGAGATGGTCCTGGTTAATCAGTGTGTTTCTTAAGGCCGGTACAGCGGTAAATTGTACCGACGTCCCCCGACGGCTGTACCGCCTTTCCCCAGCAAAGGCATCTGGCAACTTTCTGAAGTCACTGGACACTAGATACTTGAGCCTTCAGCGCTTGATGACCTTCAACCAAGATGTACCTACTTTCTCACTCAGTGTACTCCACTTCCCAAGCCTTAAGAAACACTGTTAATAGGAGATATATATTTAAAAAACCTTAATACAAGTAATTATCAAGCCAAATATGGGCTCACGGAAATGGTTAATAACTGACTTGACACTAATAATTATTTTAAAGATTTAATTTAGTTTATGCTAACTAAATGTACACTTGTTCCAGATGAAGCTATTGATGCTTTAAAGGAAATTGGATTGGAGAACTATGACTTCAAAACAGGTGAATTGTGGGCTTTTGTTGGGCAAAAGCACAGAAACCATGGAGAGCAAATAATTATTCAGCGTGGCTTTGATATTGTTGAGCTTCAGACAGTTATTTGGTTAGGTAAGAAGAGTTTGTATTGCAATGTAAAATTTATTTTTATGGTATATATTTGTTTGATTGTATGAATTTATGAAGGCTGAGCAGATTTTTTGTGTGCAATTAGAATTGTCCATTTTTTGTCTCACTTGTTTGCACTGTTAGAACAGGCTTACCAGCTTATTCAACATTGCGCCATCTTTCACTTGATTTTTGTAGAAAGGTGTGGACCTAACTTTAGTTGTGAGACCACTGCTAAAAAGGTTATAGCGCTAAAATATTGTACGTGGTTCAGGTTTGGGGGTGCTTATTCATGGCATGGAACGCAAAGCAGGAGGACAAGCTTGTACTGCTGGAGGCCTCTAAACCATACCTAGAAAGACTGTCCATGTTTTGGTCCAGGTCTCTGTCAGATTATCATTAAGTGCTAGCGTCTAACCAATATACCCTAGTAATATTGTCATATGCAGTATGAACACAGACATGGCTACTATCCAAGTTACATCAACTTGATAGAGAAACAAATAAAGTAATCAAAAAAAAATGGTGGAAGACATCCATCAGCTTCAACTAAACTTCTTTATCCCCAGAACATCTGCAGTTAAAGGCTTGAAATACACAGCAGATATGGGTAACATTATAGAGTTGAAATATCCAGACCCAGTGGTTTCCAGTGAGGTAGAACGGAAAATAAAGGCACAGGAAGAGAAATGATGGAAGGAGAGAGTAAGTGATGAGAGACCAGCCTTTGCAAGAAAAGTACTATAATGTAAGATGAGAAAATAAAGATTTTGGCAAAACAGGAACACATAATACAGCAGATGTCAAGTGCAGGTTATGTGGGAAGGGTCTGGAGATCCTTTCTTCAAGCTTATTTTTCTTCTTAACATCACTGTTTACACAGATAAAAGCTGAATCACAATTGAACAGATATTACTCTCTTGTACGGAAATATACATAGGGTCAGACACTAATTGACAAAGCTTTACCAGCTGTCTAAAACATCACCAACACTTAACTGATTGATGAACATTTAAGACTACTGGCTCCACCTTTTTGCATTCTTAAAAACTTATCTAAATGCATTTTTTCTCCCTTACATACAAACGATCAATATAGTTGCTTAAATGTACATCAGTGCTAATGAAGTTACGTAATCTACCTAATATTCCAAAGCTTACAAAAGATATTGGAGGGTATAGGATCTTGATCAAAATGCTTTGCATAAATTGACCCACAGGTAGAGTGTGACCTTAATCAAGGTACTCTACTCAACATGTTCCAGACTACACCATTATAGTCAACCACCAGTTCTAGACTATTAAATTGTGACCTTGATCATGGCACTCTGCCTAGCCTGTTCCAGACTACAACATTGTGGCCTTAATCAAGGCACCCTGTCTAGCTTGTTCCAGACTACTACATTGTGGCCTTAATCAAGGCACCCTACTTAGCCTTTTACAGACGACAACATTGTGGCCTTAATCAAGGCACCCTGTCTAGCCTGTTCCAGACTACAACATTATGGCCTTAATCAAGGCACCCTGCTTAGCCTGTTCCAGACTACTGCATTATCACCTTAATCAAGACACCCTGCTTAGCCTGTTCCAGACTACTACATTGTGGCCTTGATCAAGGCACTCTACCAAACCTGTTCCAGACTACCAACAATGTTTTTCAGATTGCTCTATTATGTTTTTGATCATGGCACTCTACCCAACACTCCTCCTTACTAGTAAAAACTGCATTATTTATCCTTGATCAAGAGACAGAACCAGACTTGATCCTGGCTACTGTAATGTGTTTTTAAGCAATTATCTCAATGCACCTTCTTCCTAATTTTGTAATTTCCAGGCATGGTCAGATCGCTTTTTTATGCATTTTTTAGATGACTTCGTTGTTTTCTTCTTGACCTTGATTCCTAATTTAAAAGGCTCCTAATCTTGAGATTTGAACCTCACCTAGACTACTACTGTGTGGTGTAAACTTGTATTTTGTTTCTTATTGTTCAATGCCATTCCTTGAGATAATGGAAAACTGACATATTTCATAAGATTCTCATAAAAAGTATGTTTTAACAATGAAATATCCGTTAAATATTGGCTAAGGAACCATTCACTAATAGTTGTAGTTTCAATGCTGATCAATGGTTTCCACTGTCTGACTGTTAGAGCTGTGTTACACTTGATTTTACAGGTGCATTTGTTTGTGAGCAAGTACGTACAAATATCCTGTTGCCTCTAATTGATATTCTTACCAGTACTCCGGCTACCAGCCCCATCAGCAAGGTATCAGAATTGGAACTGTTAACAATACTAGCCAGACATGATGAGCACAAGCAAGGTACGTTTATTATCTTTAACAGAGCACATTTTAAATAGGTGCCTGAAGAGGAACTTTCAGCATAAATAAATAAAGGTTTTGCTCTCTATCTCGATCAACAGTTGCTCATCTTGTACTCTGTTAAGGATACAATTATTGTGCAATTAGTGCTACCATGTATGGTCATGGTATTGCCTTTATGCCAAACAAGGATGATCTAGACAAGGTGAAAATGAAGAGATCAACCTGAAGTTCAAAAAACGTTCATTCTGTCTCTTATGAACTGCACAATTGTCTAAACCCACGAAGCAAAGCCTTGTTTCATTCATTGTATGAAGTGCAAGTTATACAGTTCCAGTGACAGTTAAACTGCAATTTAAACTCATTTTCAACAATTATCATACATCCCTTCCTCCTAGCAAAACATTATTTTACACATTACAAGTAAGACGTTAGAAGAGTTGCTGCATTGAGAGCTAACAATCAGTTGAGCCCTTTATAGTACATTAGTAGTGATCATATATATACGAATCATGAGTTCTCTAAGTTGTCTTAAGTTCAGCAGTAGGAAAAAATTGCTTGTCTTTCATCATAGCCCATGTTTTTGAGAGTTTTTTTATATTTTCTAACAGTCATGGCCATCGCCAGTGGTTTCGTTGAATACATGGCCGAGCTGATCTGGAACATGTCTTCGAAGACTGGTGACCAGTTACGAGCAAATCCAATTGCTGTTGCACATTGCATTGGAGCTATGAAGGTCATTGCAGCAATCAGTATTGCAAAAGAGTATGGGGAGAGACTAGTACAAAGCCCTGTGTTGAGTGCTGTTATGTCATTACTATCCAGTATCAATGAATTAAGCATTACCCAGCAACAGTCAGCAAATTGTCGTCATAGTAACAAGGCACAAGGTACATAGGGTTTTGAGTTGGAAATTTTAGTTGCGCCTGAGGAACTGCTTTGTTTTATTAGGATTCCGCAAAATGCAATGTGTCCCAAGCTGTAAAAATTACATTCAAAACTAAGTTGCAAAACACAAAGCTCAAACACTAATTGATAATGTGAATTCTAAAATCGCTTTTTAAGCAGAAGAAACAAATGTTTTTGTGGCTGCAGCGTTGAAGGTAGGTAGCCACTATGTTGCAAGATTGAGTGAGCTGAATGTCTACATTATCAGATTTACTTGGTTTTTCTGGGGGTTATTAAATTTTTTTGGCTATGCAATAAAAAACATCCAAAACACGATCGATCTTTTCCTTATAGCCTTAACTGGCGACTCAACATTCTAACATGATCAATGTTTTATTGAAGTTCTAGTTTTGATTCATTATGTTTTTTTTTCTTTTACTTTGGTTGCTTATTTAGTTGCTTGCATTTGAGTATGAGTTGCTTTTACTGCCATATTCTAAATAACTTTATTAGTAAGCCACATACAGTTGTCAACTGCCTATGTATGCAGTTATTTACATAAAAATCAAGTGAAGAAATGACGCACAGCATTATGCCAGTCATTTTTTGTTGTTGTGAGCTGTGAGACTGGATAAAAACATTGCAATTAAGGTTCAACCATGTGCAATACATTACTTAAAATCGTGCTGTCAAATCAAGGGATTACTAGTGATAGAATATTGTTTATTGATTCATTGCACTTGCGAGCACTGTCTACTCGCAAAAAGAAATAGACGTTAAATGCAAATGAAAACCATTCTTCATTTGTTCGTTTCCGTGACGCAAATAAAAACGTACATAAATAAATATAGAAAGAGAAAATATATTCCATATTGACGGTAACGCCGGCTAAATAATGTGGAATTACCGGCTGAGAATCGCAATTAATTTTGTATGGCAATTTTTTCAATTTTTTCACGTGCGGTAATTCTGAGCCAGGCATTCTAAATTAACTGTATGGCGATACTATGTGCAACTGCTTAGTAATAGGTCAGGAGGATGGGTGACTGTACATAACATCTGTATAAACTGTATTTGAGTCTCTGTCTGATTTGTTCTTATATATGGAATGTTTTAGAAAATTGTATACTACGTGGTCTCCCGACAAATGCACAACATTATAATTAATAATGGATGGAGTTGTTAATTTTGAGATGCGTTATCAGATCTATTATAAACTGATAACTTTCCAGACCTTTGGGTAAGATCTACACCATCAGAGCCATGCACCCTGACAATTTCAATACCTGCTGTAAAACTCTGTATTATTTTTATTATCAATATTGTATTTAAATACGCAATTCAGCCCCTAGGCTGCAATGTATTTTAATAAAGCTATTCACTATTCACTGAAACTCTTTACATCTTAAACTCCTGACTGCAAACAAACCGACAATACCACTGAGACATTAGTTTAAGTTTTGCTTATACTCTACGTAGCTCAGACTGAAACTTAGACAGCATGTGATGTAAATTCAGAATGTCTTGATATTTTGAAACAAATTCCTGCTTACTCCAAATCCTGATGATTTTCTAATATAGGTGCTTTTGATTTCATAATAACATATTAAACTAACTGACCGCGAGAGGACAGGGTACCAGAACTAAAAACTAAAAATGATTCATGATGAAAAAATCAAAACTTTTTCGGGTTGATGATTGAAACAGAAGAGGATGTTGACAACACGTAAAGATGAAGGAACAAGTCGTGTTAATATTGATAGTTTCATTGTTTTTAAGTCTAAAATTCGTAATCAACGTTTCCTATTGCTCATGGTATTATAGTTCACAATCCAAATCCGTTTGAAAGTTAATTAGCACTAACCCAGGTTTAAAGTTTTAACAAGTGTTCTTGTTTCCAACTTTACAGAGACTAATTCGTAATTTTGGAATATTTCAAAAGAACCGCGAACCTTTTCTTATTGAAGAATTTGATGCTTGAACTTTCACTTGACTTAGACTGAGTTAACTGAGCGAATCAACTTTCGAACAGCCCAGCTTAAGAGAGGAGGGGACTATGAAAATTATCTGTTAACTGAGTGAACCAACTTTCGAACAGCCCAGCTTAAGAGAGGAGGGGACTATGAAAATTATCTGTTAACTGAGTGAACCAACTTTTGAACAACCCAGCTTAAGAGAGGAGGGGACTATGAAACTCATCTGTTAACTGAGTGAACCAACTTTTGAACAACCCAGCTTAAGAGAACGATCGTATCAAGGACGCCACGCAGCTCGTGCAATGATTTCGCCTTTTTTTTCTCTTTAAGTTTTTGCGACATATGTATAAGTTATATAATAAAATATTTATCCTAATTAAAACCATCCTTTCTCTATGATATCAAGAACTAGTGCAGTGTACTAAGCTGTTTTTGTGTTATATTTAATTTTGCAGTAACTGTGGTTGAGGATACTGAGGGGTACTGTGAACCTTTAAATGAAACATTTAACAAAAGTGCACCGTCTAATCCTGCATTATTCTCTACTGAGGACAGTAAGTAACTACTGTTTAACCAATTTGTTAGCTATGTTGTGCTTACGAGGCCTAATGAAAAAAGCTTTGTACGTTCGCTGATTCACCATTGTTCTCAGGTTTAAGTATTCGTTTCTAACGTTAACTTTTTGCTTCATGGATGGCATCAGGCAACTATGAGATTTGGGAGTGAAGTGAATTCACTCACTCACTCACTCACTTGGCTGTAAACGTTTAATTGGGTGATTAATGTTTGCATTAAACTCTTAAGTTTACAAGGAAACCGTTTTATGGTGTCTCCAACCGAGCTCGAACTCTCAACTACTCGTTTCCCAAGTTGATGCTCTATCCACTTGGCTATGTTGAAATTCCCTGCAGATATCAAAAATCATGGACTTGTAACGCATGTACAAGTTTAGACTTGTTGTTGATTTACCCAAGGGGCAAGAGGGAGAAGAGTTTGGTACAATTGTAAGCAACTTCAAAGACTTTAAATTTTGTAATAAATTTAGGTTTTCTGCTTTCTTTTTGTTTAATTATTTTAATTGTGTTTGCGAACAGTTTGACATCTCATTGGGAAAAATTTTTTATACACAACTGCAGAGGAGAAAGTCGATCAAAGGTCAAAAGAGGTCAATAATACTGTTACTTGATATTTTGTTGGCTTTGGCTAAGGACAATTGTGACAAGGGCAACTAATGTGCATTTCAAAATATTATCGTGGGTAATTTAAATATCCAAAAGCGCAACCTGAAGCCTTTTGATTAAGTTAAAACATTGCTTTGATTTCGTCGTTTACACACTTAACTTGAGGATATAATTGTACTATCAAAATGTTAACTTCCAACATAGCCCCTAAAATAAAAATCGGTATTCCTACTTATTTTTTTTTGTGAACGCTTCTACTGTAGTTACTGTAGCATTCACGAACGCTACTAGCTTTTGTTGTAAAACTTAATTTCATCCATGATGTGGCTCACAGGTTTTGTTTGATTAGTAGCTGCTAGTATTTAGTACTAACTAGCAATTGATGGCCAGCTACCTGCATTCTCTAGTCACTCGTACTACTGTGAAAAGTGAAGTTTTATTTCACCTTTTGTGTTTTAGTAACAACTGTGCGTTCATAAGTTTTTTTTTTTTGCAATCCTACGTTTCTTGTAGAAAGGAAGGTTATGACAATGATACATTTCTGTTTTAATAACTGGTTTCTTTCAAGGAGGCGTTCGAATATCATGTTCATTTCTTTCATTACACAGATGAACTAGTAGCAAATCGTGCAAAAAATCCTTCCGAGTTTACCGAGGACAAAAATGTTGACACGGATGAGCAGTCACAACAAGCAAAGACGTCAGATGACTTTCAAGAGCTGTTTGCTAGCCTAGCTCGACTAGCCATATCAACACTGTACAACTGCATCCGAGCATTTACAGCACAGGATGAATTACGTGAAAAGCTCATTAAATCAGGCGTTTTGCATATGTTATGGTGTACGTTACTCAACAGTTCTGATGTAACTCGTAAACAAGTTGGTTTACCGGTTGAGGTCCTAATTAACTGGTTTGGATGTGGCAATGTACAGGAGAAGTACACTAAAGGTAGTAGTTCAAACCTATTAATAGAAAAGTGGTATTATTATTATTATTATTAGTAGTAGTAGTAGTAGTAGTAGCAGCAGCAGCAGCAGTAGTAGTAGTAGTAGTAGTAGTAGCAGCAGCAGCAGCAGCAGCAGCAGCAGTAGTAGTAGTAGTAGTAGCAGCAGCAGCAGCAGCAGCAGCAGCAGCAGCAGCAGCAGCAGCAGCAGTAGTAGTAGTAGTAGTAGTAGTAGTAG
>JAOBAY020085096.1:0-10533 GCA_025331085.2 Zoanthus sociatus
GTAATTGCATCTCGTGCAGACTTAAGTTGCTCAAAAATTTTCTGAGCGATGTTTGCAGTAAAAACTGGACTCCCTACAACTTGTGTTATCCTCCCAATGGCTTCGCCAGCCGCACAACGAACGATGGGGTCAGGATTGGCCATGGCACCCTGGTGACAGTAACAAAATCATTTTTTCTGTTATCTACTTTTACCAACTATGAAACCCAAAACGTATAAACTTGTGTAAGTATTCCACCATTCTAAGCAGTAACCACTGTTCGGTGTTAGGCAGAATGCAACTGATACAATAATATTAATCTCTTTTGTAATTTCTTAAATTTTGTTCATAATCGCTACACCGTTCATAGCGTTGTTCCTAAAAGCTATGGTGCACACTCAATCAGAAAAATAAATTAGTGGTTCTCATAAGTCACAATAACATTTCATCTAAAATGACGAAACGGTTATGAAATGGGATGAGATACATTCTTGCTATTGTATTTAAGTGTTCTTACTTCAGGGCCAAAAATGGAACTTTAACATTGCATGAGCGTCTTTTGGCAAACAATCTTACATTAATTTAGTCATTGTGCTTACCATTACTAGATTTTGGGCTGTGGTCCGAACTTCTTCATCACCCAACGTTGTCTTCGTATCTGCAAGGCTCTTTAAGAAATAAATCAGGTCGTAACATTTTATTAAAACAACAAGAATTATTTATTATCTTTAATAAACTTCTTTTAAATGCTACAATGTACCAAGGCTAACAATGTTTGGTATAATTGATTTGGTAGAGGTGCGCTAAAGTGAAATTAGACCACATTATAACCAACAGCAAGGTTACCTTTCACATGGTGCTCACTGGCTAATGATAAAGATTCTAGGAATTTTTCAGGAGTTCTCGAGAGTAAAGAATTATTTTTTCCAGGCCCCAACCCCCAATTCTCTGTCAGCAAAAATAAAAAGATATCAAGCAATTTCCGCCATATCAGCACCAACTGAAATTGAGCCATATTGAATACAAAAAGTACAATCATGATTCAGATACTCCTACAGGTTTTGGTATGTTTACAAAACTGATGAGGTTTTTTTTTTCACAAAATTCAAGGAATTTTCCAGGAATACAGGGAAATTATTTGTTTTTCACGAGGGCCTTGGAAGAAAATTTTAGAATTCCAGAAGTTTTCCAGGAATATATAGGAAAAATATCTCTTTTGCACGAGTTTTCCAGGGCCTTGGGAGAAAACTTCAAAATTCCAGGAGTTCTGAAGGAATATAGGGAAATTATCTGTTCTTCACGAGTTTTCCGGGATTTTTGAAGAAAGCTTCAAAATTCCAGAAGTTCTCCAGGAATACAGGGAAATTGTTTGTTTTTCAGGAATTTTCCGGGAACTTGGAAGAAAATTTCAAAATTCCACGAGTTTTCCAGGAATACAGGGAAGTTATCTGTTTTTCACGATATTTTCCAGGGCCTTGGAAGAAAATTTCAAAATTCCAGGAGTTTACCAGGAATACAGGAGAAATTATCTGTTTTTCACAATTTCCAGGGCCTTGGAAAAAAATTTCAAAATTTCAGTCCTGAGTTTTCCAGGAATACAGGGAGATTATCTGTTTTTCACAAGTTTTCCAGGGCCTTGGAAGAGAATTTCAAAATTCCAGGAGTTTTCCAGGAATTCCAGGACCAGTAAGCACCCAGTGGGATTTAAAGGCCACTATACCTTGAGTGCACATAGAAAGGCAGTGAGGATGTTGGTCTGTATAGCTTGTTGTCTACTACTCTTGGCGTGCTTGATGCACTCACAGAAGTGTCCCAATAGCTGATTACGATGCTTCAGCGCCACAACAGGGAATACAAGCCCAAACAGTTTGATTGACGAATCAATTACAGCTACGCCTAATGGTAGTGGGCCAGGAATATCTTCACCCTGAAAGGATAGAGAAGAACAATTGGTGTAATATGTTACATTTTTAGAAAAGTGATCCTGAAGTAGGAAATCGGACAGTATCTGGTATATGTGTAATTACTCACCTGATGAAATAAGATGTACGACCAAGTTAAAATGATTTGTATACAGTGATCTACGAAGCTATGTCTTAAAAAACGTAAACCTTACGTATTACCGTAAAATAACACAATAACTATGTCTAAAGCAAATCTTACCTCGGGACACCGCATAAAGACACATGAAGGATCATGTTCCAATGCTCCTGACCCTGATGCACTGTTGGGTTGCAGCTACAGATACCATTACAAGCTATTAGATATAGTACTCTTAACCTTTCTCTGTATGATAAATCAAGATGTCCAGAAATGAAAATCTATTGCAAGTATGTAATGCTTAAAATGGTCTCTGAAAAACAGTATGTAGCAGCTTTATCTCACGAACGCTGCAATAACAAACTGGATTTAAATTACATACATTTTATAAATAAAAAACAATAAACTCTATCCTATTCTAAATGTAGAAATACTGTGTATTGGGGCGATAACGTACAGCTAGTTTAAGAAAGTATTGAGTTTTTCATTAAACTAAACTGAGAGAGTATAATTTAAGAGTATATAAATGCTTTGGAAAGGAAAAAGTTAACTAGCAAATGTTTCTTGCTTTGTCAGCTAATCATAAAAAACAAACAGTTTAGTCACACAGCTACCTGATCTTCTACAGCCTTGTGATCTGTCTCTTGTAACCAGCTACCCAATAAGATGGAGTCATCCTTGTGACACACAGTTCTCAGCAAAGATGTAGTAGTCATGGCAGGATTATCTGCAAGGGTAAATTCTGCCACAAGCTCGCGCAGCAACCCATGAAAACTTCCTAATCAGATAAAAATTCTTATATCAGCAGTGAATTTTCGGCTTGCCTAAATTAATCATTTAATTATGATCAATTCCATTGTACTGGAAAGCCCAAAAACTGCATCTCCTGATTGAAAGAGATAATCTCTCAACGAATAACTTTTTTACCATACCTTCATACGTTCTGGGTGGTAAGAGGGCAAACACAGAGTACATTCTCAGTCGAACCATTGCAGAACTTGCTTTCAAGTGGTTTCCATGCTGCTTGATAATCTGTGGCATACTATGCGTCATAACATAAAAGTACACGGTAATTACAGTGAATGCCTAATACAATATAATTACATATCACAAAACCTTAACCAATCATTTCCAAGCAATACATGAAAAAGTCAGAAAAGAACTCTAAAATACGATCTAGATAAATAAAAGCTAGGGACTTGTAATATCCTAGTGTACCGATCTCTGGTTTTAGTAGTAGTAACAGGAAGATATTCTTTGAAAATACCCGTATATTGGCCACTTATCTAAAGCAAGTAATCTGCCAGCAAAGCTGGTAATAATTTTACCTGCTATATAAGAACAGAAAGTTAAGTTAACAAAGGTCGAAATGACACTAACATTTAGTTTAATCTCAGTACAGTCAATGGTTAAACCATTGACCTCGAGGATTCAAAGCGAAGATCTTACCGACTATACCAGCTGTGGTCATGCAGTATTTCTTAACAAAATCTTTTTAAATTGATCTTTCAATAGCATTTAAACAATTAGCAAATTGTTTAACCCAGTGAGGATAGCAAAATGGAACTGTTAAAATACCTTGCCAACATTGCGAGACAGACGTCAAGTGTTGTCAAGAGCCTTCTTATTACGTCTTCAGTTACCAAGGTATGACAACAGGCAAGAAAACTGGCAATTGCTAAAAACGTTGAATATTTATGTTAGAAACATCAAATAAGTTACTTTTACAAATTCTTGTCTGTAATACCATTGCCATGTAAGTGAAGTTTTTTTTAGCGTAAACTGGTTTTCAACCACTTTTATATAAAGTAGCAACAAAAGAAAATCTCATAAATAATTTTGAAATCTTACAAGAGAATAGAAACACTATAAATTCTTACAGCAAAGTGCCCCAGCTCGGCTTTCCAGTGTAGCATGCCAGGTGAAAGCGTCTCCTTTGTTCTTCTCCTGTTCAAACTCTTTGGATGAGCGTGGAAATGCACCGGACCACAACGTCATCAGCTGCTGGACGTGATGCTTTACAACAGATGGTCCTATCACAGCAAAGTGAAATGCAATAGCAAAATATAACAATTTTCAGGGGAAAAAAAACTAAATTAACATACCTGACATGAAGGAAAGTTCATTGTGATAGCAAAGACACTATGAAGTAACACCTTAATGCACCTTAATTAACTGAAGAGAGAAGGCCTTCAACAGGTTTCAAACTTTAGGCTTCTGTGAACTGCTACAGAGCTCCTTCCAAAATAATAAGCTATGAAGCCATAGCTTTTTAGAACAGATAATTTGTAGCAGGTACATCAGTTCGAATCAAAGATATAGTTAAAACAGCACATTCTGAAACAACCTTTGTTAAATATATAAATATCAAACAAAAATATTTTCAAAATCATTGAGGTTGAAGCAGACCGTACAGTAGGAGCACTTTTTGAACGTACGAAAAGAGTTCCATCAATGCTTATAGTGCTTACCAAGGGTCATGAGTGCCCCCAGCAGCACCCAGCCTGCCTTCGTCTTTTGTAAGGAAGTCTTTGGATTCTGTGTTGCTGTCCTCAGCAGATCCTCGCCAATGTTGTACATCAACTGCAGTGAAAGTATAAAATCACTGACTAGTACACTGTATTCACAGTATATGTTTTTTCCGCCTTTATTACAAGTTTAATTTACAGGTTTGATTTACATTTACAAGGTTGAATAAGTGATTTTTTAGTTTTCAAACTTTCACAAGAGACAAATGATAATAGACTGTCAAAGGTAGATTTTTGAGCATCAAGAGTAAGATTACTAAACCTGAGTTTACATGGCAGATGGGGTAGACTGGTAGGTCTCTCCACTTCTTACTGCGTTTATATGCTGATCCAATTTTTAAAATTACTTCAGAAGTATTTTACAATCGTACATTCACGGAAGAGATGGGAAGTGGTTTTAAACCACTCAGATTATTTTTGTTTTGATCCAGAAAGTACTGAGTAATGTAATCCAGATTAATATACGATACTCACTTTCCCCTTCCAGTTAGGAATTCCCAGAGGGCATTGGTGGACTCCACCAACCAATGCTGCAAATGCATGTGCATAACCTCCAACAGCCTCTGCTGATCCATGCAAAAGTTTGATCTTATCAGCACATCTATCGATCATGGGAGACATCTGTGATGGTAGAGCTGCTGTGACACACCTCAGACACCATGTTGCAGCCAACTGGGCGGCAGGAGCTGGATGGAGCAGAACTGACAACACGTGGTCTAGAATATTCTCTGACACTAATGAAATTGAAGAAGTACTAAGACCTTTAACTAAACTTCCAAGTTCTTGTAGGGCGCAAACCAGGACATGCTGTGTGCTTATAACATCCATGCTTGGCAGACCACTGGATCCATTTGATTCGGCATTTGCATGAATAGCATCATTAACCAAGTTCATTTGCTTTGTTATGATATTACACAATTCCTTAGCTGCTTCAATTTGTGCCGACTCATCCAGCAGCTTTCCAAGCAATGCCCGCAACACAAATGATACACATCTTCGAGAATAAACTGCATCAACATGTGTCTGTGTGGCTTTAGAACTAGAAAGTAGCTCTAATATGTGGGTCAATATCAAACGTACATTCCGCTCTACCCACAGGCCTCCCATTTCTGTAAATAACACAACATAAGCCTGCAAATATAAAATAGAAAAGGAACAACCAGAATGAACAATGAGGTAAAGAAATGGATTATCCCATTTAACAAACAATTTTTATTCATGTCACATGTGTTGCATCCAAACGAACAAGTGAGATGGCAATGGAATTGATCGTTCCTGGTGTAACGTTCTTATTGTGGGTGACCAAAGGGAGCACGCAAAACTAATCTGAACGCATGCACACTATGTATATCAACTAGGGGTAGAGAGACTTTTTTTCGTCTTCCACTGGTATGAATGGAATGTTTTAACAAGTTCGTTTGACGACTTGATAACAGCTTGCTTGACAGATTGTGATACACGATCACTCTGCAGTTACTTATCTACAAGTGGAGTCTAGATTGTTTTTAAAGCAATATTTCTATAGATATAAACCAGTATTATAAGCAGTGCTCAGACTTGAGATTTTATAAGTTATTGTATTTTCCCAATGCCTTTCAATTGTATACAGTAACCTTCTTCAGGGAATTTACAAAATTACAACAACATAGCGATTTATATTTTAAGTAGCACATTCATAAACAAAACAGGAAATGACTTAACTACTGAATTGCGCTTTGTGAAAATATCTTTGGTGTTAAAACAGATTTTTATATGCTATCAGTGATAAAAACGATTATTTTGGGGGCTTGCGGTTAGCACGAAAAATGTTGTCTTTTAAAAACCTAAAAATTTTAACAAAGGGTGTTGTATGCTTTCCTCAAATAATAATACTTTTTCAATTTCCCGCCCGCACTTTCTAAGCTCTGCTTACCCCTAGTTTCATACAAAGTTATATGGTTTTGTTTTCTCACTCATCTGTAAAGTCATCTACTGTTCCTTTTGTTTATACTTTTTACCCTCCCATATTATTTGCGTCTCTGATTGGATGAATGATGTCTTTTCATTGTCATTATTATTATAATTGGTTGGTTGAGTAAAATCCAATAATTATGTCTTTGTTACACTAACCTGAGTCACCCCGACTCTAACTTCTCTAGACGCTGTGGATTTCAGCAATTCCCCTCCACTGCCTTTAAGGAACCCAATACCTCCCCTGAGGAAGCCCCCTGACATCAACGACAGCACTTCTTCTAGACTGATCTTCTTCCCTTTTCCACTCCCTGCCTTAGGATCCTGCGTCATAGCAGTTAGGGTGCCCAGTAACTGGGCCACACATACACGGACATCATAATTACTGCCGTCCAAAGCCCTGAAGCAGGTGGACATCATATTCTCCAATTCTGTTGTGTAAATGAACGGTGCATTGTTTATAAGCTCCAGGGCACACTGAAAAATAAAACAGTGTTAAATCATATAATGTACTTTATATAATGATCAAAACTAGACTTAAAACTTCTGAATACCCAATCCTTTGTATGAGTAGATTTTAACAAGTACAAATGAAATTATACTATAAAAATAAGAAAATAGTTTTTGCTAAGTGATCTAAAACCCAAGATTGGTGACTGGTGACTGGTGAAACATACAACATGTAGTACTTCCAAGGTCAGACAGTCTTAAACTAGGGTTATCAAAAATAAATAACATAAACTATAGATTCTGATTCTGAGCTGGTGATTCCACATTATATTACCGGGTAATTGACAAAAAATAAATTTCATATTGGCAGAGTGGCACAGCCACAAATTCAATATGAGAAATATATTTTCTCCCAACACTGGCAATATAATTTGGAATCACCAGCTCAGAATCGCAATTAGTTTTGTATTGTGATTTTTTCATTTTTTTCACATTCATTAATTCTGAGCTGGTGATTCTTCATTATATCACGTCTCTCTCCCTGACCAAACTGTTAACTTAAATCATCAATTAACGTCAATATTGTATCATCACTATCACCATAAATCATCATCACCATCATTATCAATCATCGTCGTCAATTAAAATCAATCATCATTAATAATCATTATTGTCAATCACCATCAATCATCATTACCATAATCATCAATGATCATCATTTATCAACACCAATCATCATTATTGTCAATTATTGTCAATTATCATTATCAAAGTCAATCATCATCAATCAGAAATCATCAGAAATCATCATCAATCATTATCATGATCATAAATCATCATCAATTAACATAAATCATCATCAATGTTAATCAACTTTGACCATCATCAATCATCACCATCATTAATCATCGACTACATAATCATTATCATAATTGAGATTAGGGTGCTGTCAGCTTCTCATTCAAAACGGTTGGCCACACTTGACGACGTCTGATACCAGCTCTCCATGTGGCTCTGTTGTGTGGGTCAACAACACGCAGGTCACACACACACACATCAACATTCATAATACAATCAGATTAAGTTTTCATAGGCCTTCCACACCCTCTGTTTTCAGGAATTGCCATGCATATCATATAATCATTGACAGTGAATGTTTCACATGCCCAAACCACCTTAGATGCCAAATTTGTAAGATCTTTAGTTTGTAATCTCCTAGATGTAAATTTACAACTGAGGGGATCTCCTATTTATGACTGGTGCCATAAACTCAACAAATCATAACTTGATCAATTGGGGCATGGGGCATGGCAGATTGGATAAAACAGAGAACACATTACCATGAACCTTTTCATGAATATGGTGTTAACAACAATTATATTTTAAAATTTTATTTAGCAGAATGTAATCTTGACATATACATTGTACAATGTGTCTTTACAATATTGTGCATAAATTTTTCCACTAACTAATGTTTTTAAATCTTTATTAAAATTATTAAATTTATTAATATTTATTTAATTGTTTGAAAAAATAAAAAAAATACTTCAACTTCAATTACTACAACTTAATGGGGTTTGTTGTGATTAATATTAACATTTTATGTTACATGACTGAATATTTTATGTCACAATTAATTATTAAACAGAAAAGCAACTGCGTTTTTTCTGACACCAAAAATGAAAACACTTATTACTTAACTGATCTTTTACCTTAGTTGCAGCACATCTAACTGGCATGGATCTATCAGTAATAGCTGCTTTTACAGCTTTGTAGATGTCCTTATGTGATGACGAGGCAAAATTACCAAGACCTTTAAGCATTCTCTGCAAGCAAAGCAGCACCTCGCACTTGCCTTGTGACTAGAAAACAAAAAAATTTACATATAATTGGGCATGTGCAGAGATACACAGGGATGGCAAAGCCGGGGAGGGTTGAACGGCTTTAGCTCCCCCACTTTTAAGCCAAAGCAAATATTCATAAATTAAGAAATATTTATTTCAATAACAATCAGAGTGTTAATCTTTAATCAAGTTAAAAATCTTGGCAATATCAGATGTGAGAAATGGAAATACATGTATGTGATTTTATTCTTGAAAAAAATCTTGAGGAGAATGCTGAAAATAGCATTTCCGAGACTCAAGATTTCAAAATTTTCTGGGGGAGCATGCTCCCCAGACCCCTCTAATAGCTTGTACATTTGACACTTGCTTCTGTGAACATCACCTTAAAAATTCAATTGTTTTAGCCCCCCTACTTCAAATTACGCTCCGCCGTCCCTGTAAACGCTTTGTCGGAGCTAGTTTTAAAGTACATTGAATTCAGCTAAACGAAGGAAACCATTTATTCAATGTCATAGATGGAATGTTGTGTCGGTGTTTCTACAGAAACAGTTTCAAAAACCTTTTTTTGTGTGATTTTGCTATTTGTAGGTTTTCTATAAATCTAATTTCTCTACTATAGAGGAGGGATCTCATTAAGAGCCGGCATCAGGCAGATTGACCAGCTGTGAAGATAGTTTTGACCGGTTAGCATCTCGGCTACTAAGTTTTTAAGGCTTTGCATAAACTTTGCCCGGGTGCCAAATCTAGATGCCCTCTTGCTCCAAACAACTCCTGATAGAGACAAAAATTTATGTATCGTCATTGAAACTGGTGGTGCCTGTATTTAGTATATTGATTTTCTAAACGTTTTACTATATACAGACAAAGTGAATGGTCGATTGGAGCTGGCGTGGGGTCACACTACCGACAGCATGTGTGTTGGATACATGGGGAGTGATGATATTAGTCCGACGGTTAGTGCTACTAACATACATGAACAAGAATTAACAACTAATCCCCCAAAGGGGAGGTGAATAGTGGTGGATGTATACCGAGACGCGAAACGTCGAGTTACATATCTAGCGCTAGGCACCGACCCTGAAGGGGATAGTTGTTTTAGTATTTACCAAATAATGGGATAAAGATGCATTTTATTAGTAAAAAACACTAACAATGTTTTTTTTTATTTTCAGCACGGGCGCTTCCTGTCATTTTGACTTCTGCTTCAAAACACTAATAGTTTTGGATACGGGAGGCAATTAGCGCGCAATATGGATATCGGTTGGTTGATTCATTCCATGCAAGATTTTGTTTTTTTCGCGCAGGCAAAGAAGGAAGATATATTTCTTACCGTATGAGTGTAGCGCAAGATATTTTTTCACAATTCTGAGCGCCCTTTTTGCTGGATTTTTTTTTCTCTTAGCTGTACGCTACACCATTTTATTCCTTTAGGGGTACAGGATTTTTTTTTCTTCGAACTCCCCCTCTCCCTCACTCCTCTCCAATCGTAGTGTTCTTTCATCGTGTATGTGTTGTATCATGCGCCTGTGTATCATAAGAGCGCCGTTTAAAAATGCTTTGAAACTATTTCATCGAGCTGCGCCCTCGTAATTAACATTTAGACCTCGAGGAAGATTGGACTACGAGTCAGTATAAACCTACTATTGGTCTAACACGCATCCTGCCTTCTGATTGGCTACTCTACTAGAGGTCTATTTGTGATAGCCTACTAGTAGAGAAAAGATAGCGGATCAAAATAGTAA
>JAOBAY020085106.1:0-10532 GCA_025331085.2 Zoanthus sociatus
CACCCCTCTCCGCACCTACGAGTACGCCGTCAGACAGAAAAAGAGTAAGCAGTCGACATGTTGCGTAACATCCGAGTGACTACGCCGTGAGACGAACAGAAACCGCAGTAAACAGTCGAAATGTCGCGTAACATCCGAGAGACTGCGCCGTAAGACAAAGAAAAATAGTAGTAAGCAGTCGAAATATTGCGTAACATCCATTTATTCAGTGTCTATAAATACACTTGGGTTAATCTAATAAGATAAAGTAAGTAAAGATTGTCGTTGTTTGTGTTAAATACCATCTTTAGCAACAATGTTGGAGTATCTTTCAGTTTTAAACTTTAAAACGTGAAGTGGTTGTATTATTTTGTCCACTTCCTTCGCAATTGACTTTAAATAAAGTATTTATTAATATTATTATTATTTATTTCACGTGAACATCACATGTATATATACTTAAAACAAATTGTATTTATAAATTATAAACATTCACTCAGATTTTAAAACAGAGAACAAATTAAAGGAGTGTCTGTCAGCGAATGTGTTTGATCCTTTAAAGTTCCCTGCTTAATTAGTTGTTTTCTTTTTTAGAAGACAGAATCAAAGAAGGTAGCCACTTAAGGACAACTGCAGTTACCATTAGACTTTAAGGAACACATAAAAAATTATTACGATTAACTTAAGTGTTTTTAACAATTTGTTTGTAGAGGTACAAGAAGTTATTTTTGTGCCAAGCTCACAAAAATTGCAAATTTACTGTACAATGTCATTTAGCTGTTTATTTTAAAGTGGACTCGTAGACCTCGAGATCAGTTGCTAGGCCTTCTTTGCTTCCCCGCCGACTGGTTGGTGGAGTATTAAGATGAAAGTTGCTTGCGGTTAAGGATTTCGATTTCCGTAGAGTGCCTGGAGGCGTAACGCCCGTGAGATGTAGATCAGTCGCAGATATCGACATGCCTTTCAATGCTGTTGGCGGCAAAGATCCATTTGTTTCGTCAGAGTTGACACTTTCTGCAACATCGCTGTCAAGAGACTTGAAGGTCCATGGAGCACGAGCAATGACGTGTAGGAGTGTGATTGTACGGTGGACAAGCATTGCCAGAAACTGAATCATCATAATTAAGCCATAAACTGCCAGAAAGGAGAGACCAATTACATCCACTCCAAGGACTTTTAAGTTCTGATGTCGAGCCAAAGTCATCAATATCATAAGCCAAAGTGCGTTAACTATCGTGAATGTGATTAGTGTTGAATTACGTAGCTCAACCAACTTTTCTTTAAGATTGGACAAGTTTCCCGCAGCGAAAGCGGAAGCCTCTGGGAGTAGCCGGCGTTGACGTAATCCTTCCCAGAATTCATATTCAGCACCGTCATCACCGTTGTCAACGTCCATGAAGAGAAGTGGAAGACGATCGATTTCAAATCGAGTTTGACGAACTTTCAACTGGTCTGAAATAAAATAAATCGTAAGAATTTATGAATACAGGAACACGAATGTTCAGGAACACGAATGTTCTTACTAAGTTGAAGTTGTACGATTGAGCTTTAGTGCAACCCGTTACAAGCCTATGAGAGCATCCATTTCGCTACTGTTGAGCAATGTTTACACAATAAAATTGAAAGCAAGAAAAAAGCCTTTAATTTTACCAGGAAAAAAATTACTTTTTACAAAATATAGTTACGTGGGTAATTTTTTTTTTTATTTTATTTACTTTTTTTTTTGGAGGTTGGGGGAGGGGAGGGGGGGGAAAGAATAGCCACCAACCATAACCATAAGGGCTAGAATCTAGGCAGCCAAAACATACATAACAAGGCGTGTTAATATACAGGGCCTGCTTGTTTATAGATTTGTACCAAACTTTTTTTGTAGTCAAATTAATGACTGGTGGGTACATTAGATCAAAATGCAAACATTGGACTGAAACTTAAATGAACGCTGAAATAACACAGGCAGTTACACTTTTCAATATTCCTATCAACTTGAAGTTTGATTTTTCAGGGGCAAGCTGAGGAGAATTTAACGTGGTATTATCTATAGTAAACGAAACGAACTCTCTATGCTCATGTGCTGTCGGAGTAAGTGTCTCAAAAACTGCAATAAGTGAAGTTGCTGTAGGAGTTATACACTGTGCAATAGCTTTGCAAGTTTCTGCAATCCATTGCCAAATGTGTACTCAATTTGTACTTTGTTCAAAAAAACGCTATCAACAAAAAACAAACAAAAAAAAACACGGCAACGTCTTTTACAACGTGCAGCTTTCTGGGAAAAGTTCATTCTTGTTTTGCAAAGGCATAATTTGCAAGAAGAGATGCTAAGAAAATTATACAGTATAACAAGAGTTCAACGCAACTTCAAAGACTTTAAGCAAATATATTAACGGCGGCAACTTGCTAATGTGCGTACTATACAGGAGTACTTTATAATAGAAGTAAAAGAGTTTCACACATACACAGAGAGCATTAACAGTACTAACCTTGCTGGGCGTACTGAAGTTTACATACTCCTCTCCAAAGTCTATCAAGATGAGCTGGTTTTGTGATATGAAGTAGTTCTCCTAGAGCCTCTTTGTTCGGAAGGGATTTTAGGTCAGCGAGATCTTCGGGCTCAGTGTAACAGTTCTCCTCGAAGCGTGACCAATATTGACTTAGCCCCATATCGTATAGCCAATACGAGACGTTTTCCTAATAATAATAATAATTTATTTAACCACGTTTCGCCCAGGAGCTAGGAAGCTCGTTCAGAATACGAACGTGTATTACAATACAAAATAAAAACGATTAGCTATTATTATAAAATTAATAAAACATGAATGAATATCCTAGATTATCAATTATACATTCCAAAAATGACTAAAGGTAAAAAATATAAGCTAAAGTTACATAATATTTACAAAAATTGATAAAATACTAAAATGTACTAAAATTGATAAAATACTATAATTTAACATTCTTCAGTTTTTGTTTAAAATCGTTAAGATTGTCCGCTAGACGAACTTTCCAGAGTTGTCAAATCACGTACGAAAACGTCTTTTTTTTCCATTGCAAGTTAAATTTAGGTAAGGTAAGAATAGTTCCGTCACCTCTCAAACTCTTTTAATCAATTACAAAACAAAATTGTAGCAGTTCGTTTTTCATTGGTGCTCTAGTTTATAACATTTAGTGATGTTAATCTTAGTTTATTATCCTAACTGTTTTCTTTTTCAATATCGGAAGTGAAACAACTTATGTAACATAACATATATTTTCCTCTATTAAAACCGAAGTAACTCATCTAAAAATCTCTAAATAGAACTTTATATTTCCCAAGCAGATGTATGTGTACAAATGAAGTGATGATAGTTTGATTTCCATTTTCTTTTTTGATTATTGGTTGATTAAAAGAATGGATGTATGAAAATACGAATATAGTTTGTTTAATAAAAGTGACGTATGATGAAGCTATTTGCTTTCGACAATGGAATAGATATCTGAACAGACATAGCTATAATGTCGCTGAAAAAAATAGCAAAACAGTTACTATTCATCAGCAGGATGCCTAAATTGTGTGCAATTCTATAATTGGTTTCAGCTCCAATAAATCCTGTACCAATTGAAGAACAACTCAGGTGGAGTTGCTATTCTAATTAATTAAAAGTAATTCATTAATTAATTAATTCTAACTAATTGCGATTCTGAGCCGGTGATTCCATATTATATTAACGGCATTAATATAATGTTACCCTATAATTTCAATCGTATCTGTGGGACGGGTGTTCCGTATCTAAGTCTATATATATAAGCAGGAAGTTTCTGAGATCCATGTTGGATCCTTGGCTCGTACCATCTTCAATCCGCAAACCTAGGCCCATAGCTATTTATCACTTTAGTGCGGATAGTTCTAGTTTTTAGAGTTGGGTAAGCTTTTCAGGTATATGGTATTTCGAGGTATTTAATATTTATTTATAGGTATGCGTCATTTTAGTGATAAAAATTCGGTATAAATATTACATGTTTTTTTTATATTTGGTTTACATTAATTTTAAATTCTTTTACGGGTACATTGGATGTTTCTTTTCGGGTATTCCACTGTCTCCCAGCTTGCTGACCCTGTTTTTTTTTTGTTTGTTTGTTTTTAATTACTATGATAGCAATTTTTATCAAGCGTTCTTCATACGTTTTGGTAACTGGCAGAACTGTGCAAGACTATGTGCTAACACGTGAATAGAATTTCGTACAGCTTGCACAACAAATTCATTCACTATCTGCTTTCCATGCTAAAATGACCCTAACAATGCAAACTAGTCGAAAATACTTTAACTCTTTGATTACTTCTGGTATCGTCATACAGTTAACATTTTGGTCAGGAAGAGAGACGTGATATAATGTGGAATCAACGGCTGAAAATTAATGCGCGAGAAAATAATAAAAAAATCGCGATACAAACTAAGTGCGATTCTTAGCCGGTGATTCCATATTATATTACCGGCGTTGGGAGAAAATATATTTTTCATATTGGCTCCGTGGCGCATATATTTTCTCCCAACTAGCCGGTAATGTATAATGTGGAATCACCGGCTCAGAATCGCAATTAGTTTATAGTATTAGTTAGCAGAATCATCTTTGAAAAGTAAAAGTTCTACCTGCGCGCTACATGAATCGAAGCTTTTAGTATATCACAAAGTGGCAAAGACATTTACGACCTTTTTCAAAATACGTAAATAAATACGTAGTGGTTTATCAAATAAGTAAAAAGCACGTACCGGAACTCCTTCTTCGATTTCTATCCGTGGAATCCTTCCGATCTCTCTCAAGAGCTTATTCCTGTGTCCTCTGACTGTAATTCCAACATCTTGCAGATCCTAACATTAGTACAAGCAAAAACCGGAAATTAAAATAATAGAAAATGGATAATTATAATAACATGCATAAACAAATAGAAAAAAATTACCATATTGGTATGTGTATGAGATTCACTCAAGTTTGGCAATGCTATATATACTAATTGGTTTTTGTAGAAATCTAGTCACTATCTACCGCAAATACTGCATGCAATCTGATCGGCTACTGCACTCGCCATCTATCAGGTGTTAGGATAAACCTACTAACGGTCTAACAGGCATCCTGCATTCTCATTGGCTAATCTACTAGAGGTCTATTTGTGATAGCCTACTAGTAGAGAAAATATGGCGGATCAAAATAGTAATGAGCCCCGTTTTGCTATAATATCAGAGTATTTTATCAATAATTTAATTTGTACATCCTTTTTGACCGATTAGTAGGTTAATCATACTAAAACAATCAGACCTCTCTGCCTCATAGACTACGAGTTTGAATAGCGCATTCGGCTTATGGCCTCATGGGCTATTGACTCGTAGTCCATTCGTTCTCGAGGTCTAATTGTTAAATAGATAATGTATGCGGAATGTAGACAAGTAATGTAATATGGCATCTTTTCACTATTTCAGACTTTTCGGAAGAGGAATTTTAAAAGCGCTCTTATCCAAAAAGCAATTCCAGAGAAAACTAAAAGAGCAAGAAAATATAGTATAAAAAATTTAAAAGTAAGAAAAAAAATGAATTTATAGTATTCAATTTGCCAGTTTCACTCGACGGAATAGTCGATGGATTATCAGCATCGGTTGTTTGAATAAATTCAATAATTGTTTTCAATTCAAAAAATCTTTGTTTTTTCGTTCTGAAGGTGAATTATTTCGGGTCGATAATTCATAATTCCCGCCTATATTTTTCCCATAATTCATTATTCCAAATCAAATTTGGCCCATTATTCATTATTCATAATTCACCTTCAGTCCCCGAATTTCTACTAATACAATTAGAATTCTCGTATCAATTTCTACATGTTTTATATTTCCCTCCTGAAAGTTTTTGCACGTATTTATGACCACTCTAAGATTCACTAAGGGATTTTGAAACTCGCATCTCCTTTGCAAAGTCAGTACGTGTAACATAGAATCATTAGAGAGCTTATTAAGCACTGGAATATTTCTTTACGACGGAGGTCAATTTTCCGAGAACGGCGTGTTTGACGCCAATTTTTAACTTAAGAAGTGCGCGCGCTACCACGACAGACGTACGCAGGGTAAAAAGGCGCGAAAACTAACTCTGAAAAGCTCAATCGTAAACAAAACGCTTGTAAAACTGGTTACAGGTACGGCAAGAACCTGGAGCAAATGTCAGTGTTAAAGTAATTGTAAGTAATAATTATTTACTTAAAACGATTTATTGACAATTTGTGCGGTGCTTCAAGCCATAACTTTGAAAAAACTTTGCAGTTTTTCGCCTTGTGTTTAAGCTCTCTAATATATTAATATCGCAGTTCGAACAAACCAACACGGAGTCAGAAACCGTGACGTGTTCAGGTACGCGACATCTGCTGACTGTTTAGTTCCGGTTGGCCTCCGTGAAAACAAGAACGCCGGTTGCTTTTAAAAGCTCTTTATTTAAATAATTAGACAATTATTTCATACAAGTTTTACCTTGTCTGTAAGTCCAGGGAGGAACGATGGATTGTCGTAGCCTTTTGCTTTGAATTTCTCGATGTAAATCTAAAAGAGTGAACAAATTTAAGAATTAGTACTAGTCCTTCCAATATATTGCTATTATAGGTGTTGATTTTTCTTGTTTTTCTTGACATTTTAGTTTCTCATGAGAAGCATGATAGATGATGTATTCAATATGATTAAAACTTATTTGCTCTGAGTGAACCAAATTTTATCGCAGAAACCATTTTTTGCATACACTCTTTTTTATATAAAGATATTGTTTTTTCTGGTCGAGACTGGATATTCTTAATGTTTGGCCGATTTTAAGCTGAAAATATTCCTACGAATATTCTTATAGTTTCGTGAATATCGATGATATGGAATTTCCGTTTTTAAATGACTGTGGAAACGAAGAGCTTCAAAGGTAATAAAGCTGTATATGGTCTTGTGTTTGGGATTAGAGTACAATTGCTATATATGATGTAATCAGTAAAGTTTTTTTTTTTCAAATAAGCAAAATTATATTCTTAACAAAAGCTGAGCCTCACATTATACTTAAAATATTTTTAAAAAGGAGTGCAATTATTTCTTATTTTCTCTCTGTGCTTATACTTTTGATTTATGCAAAGGTAAATTATCAACCGAGATAAAAAAATACTCTATATACTTTGTTTTATTGACTAACTCTCAACATTTGCTTTATTATACAATTAATTGAATAAAAATCATATACAGATCTCCCTTTTTACAATTGTTTTTAATTTAGATCCGGGTTATAGTTTGTCTGACGTCATGAATGAGCCTGTGACCTCTGCGATATCAGTCGTGTAGTGCACCAACCAACTGAGCTATGAAGCCACCGCTGTTAGGAGCAGGTCAGTTTTAGTGGGTCCACTAAGACTCTTACCCGATGAGCTATGAAAGCGCAACAGGGATCCCGACCGCCGGTCAATTGCGTTCATCAACTTCAATTTGAGTTGAAACTTCTTCTCTTTCGCACTTACTTAAACTGCTTTAATAAACGTAAAAAACGTTCAAGATGCCGTTTCTTTCATCGCGATACAAAATTACTGCTAATTGCCGTATCTTTCTTATTATCCTTCAATCTGAAATAACCCTAAAACTAAACAACGAAGATTAGATATTTACCCTCATTTCGCCAACAAGCCAGTTTTCAATGGGCATCGTCATACTCTCTACTGTCATTTCAAACTTGAAAACACTCATTTTCTCTGCATTTGATAGGAAAAAAAATGTATAAGAGTTTAATCTATGCCGGCAACCTTGATTATCAGTTCAAAAATATTAAAAAAGCAATATGTTTTTGCTATAATTTTGTGACTTTTTATACAAAAATCCAATGCTTCTTAAATTTTCGTTTTAAAAATATTGTGTATTCCATTTAATTGTTATTTAGTGCATTACTTTATTCTGTTCAAGGATAATGAACACTTATACTTTTATTTTTAAAAACCTAAAAACAATTTTGTTCATATTACCTTCAGTCATTGTTGAAGCTAAGGACAAGGTATCTGCGTAATTACTGGAGGAGTCAGTTTTCTGCTGCCTTCGTAGCACGTTATTGGTGGTTGAGGGTGCAAGACTCACATTCGAGACCACACTTTCCTCCATATTCTTCTTATTGCGAGGTGGAATTCTAGGTGGTGGTGGCTCTGGAGCAAGCGTTGACGTACGGGGAGGGGGCTCGGGGGCCTCCTCGTCTTCTTGCAAAGTAGGCAGTACAACTCGTATTAAAGATGGCTGTCGCCGTGGCTAAAGCGTTTCGAGAAAAAGCGTTTTAGAAACAGAACTTTTTAATATCATTATTAATTTCAATTGTTTTTATTATCATTACCATTTTTATGATCGTTATCGTTTTTGCCGTTACCATAACTATTGCCATAATCATTATCATTACAATTAAAATCATTATTATTATTACCATTATCTTTATTATTACCATTTTCATTATCATTATTGTTATTATTACCATTATCTTTATCATTATCACTACCGATATTGTCATTATCATTATCACTATCGATATCATAATTATTGCTATCATAAAATTTATAATTTTTATTAATTATATTTATTACTGTTGTTATTTTTACTTTATTGTTATTAAGAATGTGTTTTTTCTCTACCTCAACTTCATTTTATTAAATTTTAATTTGCTGTTTTATACTATTTTGATTATTATTGTTTTCAAACCATTCTGTTGTCAACACTCACCCTCCTAGAGAAGACTGGCGGTGGTGGCGCCTCCCCTTCCTCTTCAAATGTTGGAACTTCAGTGGATGATGACTCTTCAGTAGTACTAGTTATAGTTAGTTTCTTTTTTCGGTGACCTCTTCTAGATTCCTAGAATATTTATATCCACAAATAGATTAGGTACAGATCCACTTGGTTTTAACTCTACAATAGTTAAAAGCATCGTAAATTAAAATTT
Organism: Zoanthus sociatus; assembly: GCA_025331085.2. Classification (NCBI taxonomy): domain Eukaryota; kingdom Metazoa; phylum Cnidaria; class Anthozoa; order Zoantharia; family Zoanthidae; genus Zoanthus; species Zoanthus sociatus. The sequence goes on from JAOBAY020085106.1 coordinate 8,917, forward strand.
AATAGTATTCATTTTTAACGCCGATTTCAGACTTAACTTTATGTTTCCTTCAGCTAGGGCTAGTTTGCTGTGTCCCACGCCATTACCATATCTCGCCGCTATTTCTTGTTTTATTCTGGTTTTCCGTTAAGGAACACACCCAGTACAAATACAAGGTTCTATTTGTTTTTTTAAAAAGTTACATGGCATCGCGCCAGACTATATTACCAATCTAGTTCAGTTGCAGGCTGCGTCCAAGTATAACTTGTAATCCACCAGTAGTAGTCTCCTCGTCCGGTTCAAAAGACAATGCATGGGCGACCGATCGTTTGCAACATTTGGGCGACCGATCGTTTGCAATGGCTGCAACTCATTGCCACCTGTTTGCGTTGCAGTGCCAGTCTCTACTCTTGATAAAAACAATAGCAATGAACGAGTGAGGGTCTGGCACTGCAACGCAACTACGTCATATTTCAAGATGGCGGCCCCCAGGAAATTCAGTGATCAAAACAAATGGTTTAGTGTGAATCATCCAGAGAGAATTATCAACTTTGAACTGCTGATACACATACAAGTTTAGAAAAACTCTAATATGAGATTGATATTGTTGGACAGCCGAGGTTCCCTTTAATACTTACCTTTTCGTGGTGTTTGGGGGCAGTATCTGTAGAGGCACAACAGAGCCACAATAGAAAGACGGAAGAAAGAAGGAGTGTTGCAAACACAACCCAAACTGGCATACCAGAACGCTTGGACACACACTTCAGCCAGTTATGGCCATGACTAACAACTTTCCATGTGTAGCCACCTGAATCTGCATTAGCGAGAAACAAACAAAAAATTTTAAAATACCTTTTAGGACAATTAAATGTTTTAGGAGACTGCCATTGTCAGACAAGTACTGACTTAATCTACTTCTAAAAGTATGTAGGTTAATTATAAACTAATATTAGGATATATAAGTAACCACGCTACTGAGTCTGACCTATTTACTAGGCACGAGGTCAGAGTCAAAAAATGCATCGATTTTTGTAGCTACAGCTGATATCAGAGGTAGCTACTTTGTAATCGGTTTGTGTAAGAGGATGAGGGATGTAACTAATAACCACAGGGTACTCAAGTAGACGGTCGTTTTTAAAACAGACTACTGAAAGAAGCGTTTGCTTTATATCACTCGCCAAAGGCAAGAATTTTATTGCTGTATAGCTACATGTAGTCCATGACTACCTAATTTTTTTATTAATTATAAGTTTTCATCAGATCATATTTGTGCAACCTCGTACTCATGCGCATTTTTACACACTGCTGATGAAGTCATCATTAACTTAGCAGCTGCGCCAAAATTCTGTGTTGTGTGCTTGTGCATGTGGACCTCTTAGACTTTAAATTACTTTATTACAACAATCTCCTTTGCTAGAATTAATTCAGACTCGTGCAGAGTATAGACTACTGCTACCTAACTGTAGTAATGACATTGTAAAAATAACTATGTCCATTATATATCATTACAAGTAAAAACTCTAACATACAATAAAGCTGATTTGAAATTACCAAAACAAAATACATACATACATACATACATACATTTTATTGCTACTCCTTTAAAAAGGCTTTTCAGTAACAATTGAAATAAAAAT
>JAOBAY020085116.1:0-10530 GCA_025331085.2 Zoanthus sociatus
CTGGCACGCTGCTGAGCTGAAATTCGAACTACTGTATAGGTGAAACGGGAGGAACCTAAAGTAGGGTCACCCATTCTGCATTCTGACTGGCTACTCTACTAGAGGTCTGTTTGTGATAGCCTACTAGTAGAGAAAAGATGGCGGAACAAAATAGTAATGAGCCCTGTTTATTGCCTGTTTTGTTATATAATATCAGAGGATTCCATCGATAATTTAATGTGTACGTCCTTTTTTTGACCGATTAGTAGGTTTATACTAAAACAATTAGACCTCTCGGTCTCATGGACTACGAGTTTAAATAGCCTATTCGGCCTATGTCCTCATGGACTATTGACTCGTAGTCCATTCGTCCTTGAGGTCTAATTGTTAATTAGCATAAACCTACTAACGGTCTAACACGCATCCTGCATTCTGATTGGCTACTCTACTAGAGGTCTATTTGCGATAGCCTACTAGTAGAGAAAAGATGGCAGATAGTGAGCCCTGTTTTGCTGAAGTATCAGAGGATTTCATCGATAATTTAATTTCTACATCCTTTTTTGACCGATTAGGAGGTTTATACTAAAACAATTAGACCTCTCGGCCTCATGGACTACAAGTTTGAAGAGCCAATTCGGCCTACGGCCTCATGGGCTATTGACTTGTAGTCCATTCGTCCTCGAAGTCTAATTGTTAATTAGTACTAACTTAAAACTACTGAAATGTCACTAGGATCACGTTGGTAGCGGGTTCTCTTCCTTGACCCTTCAATAAAATTATAGAGTCTGAATGTTGGCAATTAAGGACAGCTGTGTTAAACCTTTTGGGCCTTATCAGCAAGACAAAGCTGACGAAATGCCCAGGTTTTGCTGGAGAGCCAATTCGGCCTACGGCCTTATCAGCATGGCAAAGCTAACAAACATGCTCAGGTTCCGACAGAAGATAATAAGTAACAGTGAATGCTAACAGCCATGGATCGCATAATGGAGCATCGTTATCTACCTACCACTTTTGTTTTCATTCTCTTCTTGTTTTTGTTCTCCCTGTTCTTGTTCTTCTTGATTTTGTTTTTGTTCTTTCTTGTTATTGTTATTTATCTTGTTTTCACTGTTCTTTTTCTTCTTGTTCTTTCTTGTTTTTGTTCTGCTTGTTCTTGTTCTAGATCTTGTTTCCACTGCACTTTTTCTTCTTGTTGTTCTTCTTGTTATTGTTCTTGATCTTGTTTTCCCTGTTCTTTTTCTTCTTGTTCTTTTTCTTTTTGTTCTTACTTGTTATTGTTATTTTTTTCTTCTTCTTTCTTTCACTCCGCCTTTTTACATGCTTGTCTGCTTAAACTCACTACATTCTACCAAATTTGAACATTCCTACCATCTCTGATGGTGCCGTTAATGGCGAAATGCTCAGATGCTGATGTAGTTTTATGAACGTTTTTACAACAGTAAAAGACCGCAATGACAACCATCCTATTTTATCTTCATAGCTTAGTATAGCAGGGCCCAAGGGTTTCAATTCCGTTGAGTTTTGATTTTATTTGGGGAATTCTCTTCGTCAACACGAAAGCGTCGAAATGATGAATATGCGCTTTGTGCCATTTTCAGTTTTTAGGAAACAATTTTCACTTATTAAAACTGGGTCTGTCACCAGGTGGGTTCATTTAAAATATATAAAAACATATTTGTACACTAGTGTTATAAAATATATTATACAATAAAATGTTCTCTAAAATGTTCCCGACGTTTCGGTCGCAATCACCGACCTTTTTCAGGGAAAGTAAAAGAAAAATTGTACCAACAATTCTAGATATGCTAAAAACAAAGTGTCAGTTTTTCTTGTTTGCTAAAGTCAAGTGCAAATACTCCTTAGGGAGTAGCGCTCCGTCGTCGTGGTTGAGGGGGTCTTTAGAACAATTTATTTCCCAAGCTTCAAACATTTTTCTTTGTCACCAGTTGTAGTTTGTTCTAAGAATAGTTACCTCCTCCCACGCGATGTCAAAATCTGCTTTTTTTTTTACTTATTTAGGGATTAAATTAGTAAGTATATGATTTGGGTCTTTAGGAGAGAAGTTTATCAAAAATTAAACAAGAGTTAACACTTAGTTTACCTGTGTCTTCAGTAAGGAACGTCATCTGTGTCTTCATACTACGGAAACTCTCGGGTGATCCAGGCAAACCGTGTTCACCTGGTACTTTCAGAATGTAGAATGTTGTACCCCCTGACGTCGTTAGAATATCCTCTAATGTCTGGGGGGACCCTGAAATCTGTGGGCTTTTCTACAAAACAAAAATAAAGGAAACGAGTTAATGGTAGAGAAACCTCATTTAGTTTGAACAAGTCGTAAAGGGCTTAAAAGCACATCTTTTGAAATACAATATAAATAGATAGGTGTTACGATTCAGTATTTAAATGTACAACTAACAAAATATTCCAGATGAGACCTTTATTACAACAGTGACTGGAAGTCTTGAAGTCCACTGCGAGATATGTCGAAATCATGGCATACGAAATGCTCCGCTGACAGATTTTCATTATCAAATAGATTTTGTCAAGCTTTGAAGAAGGGTTTATTCAGTTTTTATAAAGCTCTGTATAGATAAATACTTAATATAATGTCATTATGAGAAACAACTGAACGTGAAACAAAAATTAGTACGAACGTACAATGGTATGGAACCAGCTATCATGTACCACATTTACGCACGTTTTCACTGTATAGCTTAAAATTTTCATAAATTTAACTGCCACCAGTAGCATTACATTAAAAGATTTCATTTATTAGGACAATCACACATTCGTAACTATTGATGAGGAGTCTTAAAAGGAAAATCGATTTTATTATCATATCACGAGTCTAACACCACTTCATAAACATTGACCGAGTTGACTCAGCAAGGCGAGGCAAAATGTTTACATGGAAAAAGGTTGTCCCGGCTAGAAGGGTAACCCCGAGCCAAGTTTGTGTTTCTCATGTAAACGGTTTGCGCCGTGCTACATAGAAATGTATGGAAAGTTAGCCAAGGTATGGAAAGTTAACTCAGACAGGTACCCTTCTACCCGTGATAACTCTGCTTCATATAAACGGGGCCTAAGAAGGAGATACTTGTTAGGAAGATCATTAGAAGGGCAAATATATGGTATACTGGCATGAAGTTTATAACTCTCCCTTTCCCTTCGCCCAACTTTAATTATTTTTCTCCCCATCCTCGTTTTGCACTCGTCCAGCGTTGCGCCCAAGTTTTCGTAATTTTCGTCCTAACAACGAGACTACCAGATACGCAAGTTAAGCTCTATAAAAACAATAATCAAATGCGAGCTGTATATGTTGTGGTTCAAATTTTTTTTTGGTTTAGATTTTTTTCAAACCAATTCATACTTTTCAAACTGGTTTGATTTTTTCTACGTATAATTTGAACCGGTTTGCTTTTTTCAAACCAGTTTATTCTTCTCATATCAGTGTCAGACCAATACCTGGTAATACCTGGAAAAACTGGTATACAAGCAGCGGTTGCTTGCGTGGTCAAGTAGAGATCAAGTAGGACTACAGTTTCGAACAAAGCCAAAAGTCAGTAGTTCAAAACTTGATGTGTTCCAAATTAAAAAAAAAATGTTTAAGTATAAGATGGTAAGAAGAAGAAGAAAAAAGGGAAAAAAACAGAAGAAAAAAATAGAAAAAAGGAGGGGTAAGTAGAAAGTGGTGGGTGAGTAAGGTAGTAGATGGAATATGAGGAAGGACTCTCCCAATTTTTCTTCTACACTGCTAAATTAAAATAAAAGCCTTTTTTAATACTGGTAATAACAAAAACCGAAATACAGAAAGTAAAACACTTTAAAAAGTTTCAACTAGTTTGAAAACTTAAAACAGGTTTGAAAATTTCATTCTAAAGCGAAACTTTAAACTACAATCTTTACATGACACTATGGTAACGAAAGGTAAACTTGTTCGATTGATATTGTTAGAAAGTGGAGAATCCCTTTTAAGACAAAACTTTGAGTTCTTTTGAGATTTAGTTAAAACTCACAGATCTTTTCTTCTTTTTGGTGTCCTCCACAGCTTTGGGTTTCACCTTTGAAGCCTTTCCTGTATCAGAAGTCTGTAAAGGAAGTAGTTCAAAAGCGGTTAATTTAGGGCTTGACACTAATGCTTCACTTCAGAAGTTTACATCCTAAAAAAACTGGCGAGCTCGAAATTTGTTTTTTACCAACAATTGTATCATACGAGAAATAGAGTAATAACAGATGTTTATAATTCCGCCTAGTTAAAATTTATATATAACTATGATCGGTTAGATATACTTAAATATAACAGATGTTTAATAGTCGATAAGAATAGTTTATTTATTAAAGATGCGTTCAGTATTTATTTAGTCCTTAAAATTTTTGGATCTTAAAAGAGACACTTTAAAATGCATATCTTTTTTACTGAAAAAAAGATTTTCCAGAAAGCATACAACGTTTTTTTTAAAAAAATTGGGCAACCAGTTTTGAACTTCTCTCTCTCTCTCTTTATATATATCTATGCTTCCCAAAGAGCATGTTTTACTTTACTGTTGAATTTTGAGAAAGTATTAATGTCGACCCTGCTTTATCCAACTCATGGATCCTAAATACGTCCCGTCGCATCCCCGTGACAAATAGAATAGATGAAAACTCTAAAACTATTTTCTCTTCTTCCGCTATATTCTATAAAACTCTTCAAGCCGTTGAATATTTCATGGTATTTTCCTAAAATAAATTCTTTTTCTTTAAAACTAATTTTCAGTTAACATCCCTAAGAACGAAATATTGTGCTAATGCCTCAGTTACGTTTAAACGCGGTGTGTAGGTATAAATTGTCTTAATATAGCACTGATAATTAATTTTTCCTTTCTTTTGCACATTATAATATAGATTTGATATAACACTCACTTGGATTGGCCGAAAGCTGTGCTTTATCAGAGCATAAGGTGATAGTAACTATAATAACTATTACTTTTTTTGATGTGAAACAAAATGGCGTCCGAGCACGATATGGAAGTTCCCTGACTTTTAGTTGAATTTTAACTGCAGTCTGAAGTTTCAAAATATGTTTTTAAGTATAAACGTCATCTTGGCTAACAATGTCTCAGAACTTGCTCTGAAATTTGTACTCATACTGTGTTCATGCATGAGAGCGGAGACTCGGTGAAAATGGAATAAAGGAACTGAGTAATATCAACATAAAACATACAGAACAGCCTAAACCGTGCTCTGTACGGTAATAAAGCGGACACACACAAACCAGGGGGGAAACTCGGCTAGGCCTTGTTACTTCCTGCGTGCTTTATATTAATGTACGGAGGACAAACCAGGAGGAAAACTCGGCTAGGCCTCGTTACCTCCTGCGTACTTTATATTAATGTACGGCGCACAAACCAGGGGGGAAAACTCGGCTAGGCCTCGTTACCTCCTGCTTGCTTTACATTAATGTACGGAGCACAAACCAGGGGGGAAAACTCGGCTAGGCCTCGTTACCTCCTGCTTGCTTTATATTAATGTACGGAGCACAAACCAGGGGGGAAAACTCGGCTAGGCCTCGTTACCTCCTGCGTGCTTTATATTAATGTACGGAGCATGGATTATGAATTTTAAGAAAGAATAAATTTCCTTCTATGTTTAAAACATCATTATTCGATCCTATTTTGCTTATATACATTAAGATGTGTCACCTTTGTGTTGCGTCCAACTTGAAAGTAATTACAGACTTCTTTGTCGTAAGATTTCACTTCTTCATTAACCATGTCTGGATATGTACATGCAGTTTCAACTTGGAGGTTATGGAAATCTACGTATCTAGAAAGTAAGAAATTAAATTATGTAGCAGTTGGAATACAAAAATCATTTAGAATATGGCTAGGTAAGTGGTTTTCATTACATTCCTGTATTATCTCTTTTTCGAAAGGGTCTGTCTAATAAATAACTTCAAAATCTTTTTTTAAGTCACGACATCTTACCCAACACGCAACCATGTGGGTCAAACGTTGGGAGCATTTGGTATGGCAATCTGAGAACGTCGGAGGCAGATTTTTTGTGTTGGGTCAATGTCAGACAAGGTTTGATTCCAACATCAACCCAACAATTCTATTGTTTTCACAAGTGAGTCGGGTTCGTGTTTGTTTCATTTGAAAGAGTTATACGACAAAACTCCTGGGTAGGCATGCGTATTATAAAAGATAAATCCTTTGAAATTTTTGAAACGAGATCGCTTTATATACCAGAACTCATGCATGCGAGGCGATGGTTGGGCAAAATGTCGGGACCTTTTAACAAGTTCATCAAACAATACACAAAACTGGCCAACATCATTCTGGTCCAACAAATGTTGGGTGGATGATTGGTTAAATGTCGTGACAGGAGCTTTACATGCATATCATCTCAACTTAGATCCACTCAATCAAAGAAAGCCCTAGATGCCGAAAAAATGGTTAGAAAAAAAAAGCGGAACAAAAATGAGTGTAAACACAAGTAAAGTTAAAGAAGCACTACAAGTACAGTCTTGAATCATTGCCTGAATTACATTTCGTTTATTCTAAACGATATACATCCCAATAAATTGTACAAATGAAAAGAATAAGTGTTTAATTTCACTTCGTAATGAACTGTTCACTGTAATTGATTTCAAATGAATTGTACATTCAATACAGTGTTAAGTAAAATGAACTAAGAGTTGTAAGGATAACTATTTTTAAGTAAATGATATAAAAAATTGTTATTAGAAGGCACCGCTAGTACCTATTCTATCAACCTACCCATTTTATCTAGTAATGTCACTTTCCATTGACTCTCTTAAATTTGGCATTTAATTCTTTCGTAGCATAACTGATTCAATCATTGCATTTCGTCAACTTCAGAAGTAGGCAACTGAGCAGAGCATGTCTTTTATGCAACGTTTGTCGACAATACAAAGGCGTTTGACTTTGTTAGCCTTTATAGTTTATGGCGATATTAAGTAAATATGGATATCCCCAAGCCTGTAATCTACAGTATCATCAAACTATTTAAAAAATGGACCACGGGGAAAGGTATTTATAGATAGGAAACGTCGGAGGCCTTTTGATGATTTTCATGGTGTTAAACAAGGTTGCGTATCACGACTTCTCTCTGTGGGTTCTTTCTGAGGCAGTCTGAGACGATATGCCAGTCACTTCAGTCGTGGGATGTATGTTTGTACACCGTCACGATTTCACGTTGGTTAGTTCACCCTAAAACGAACAAGCTCAGATCGAAAAACGTTCTGTGTGCTGATTATGCTTTTTGCTAACACATTTACTGGTGTTCATATCCAAAGGTTTTCGCTGTTTTTTTCTGTTCAGCTTTAACATTTGGCTTAATGTACTGTAACCAATACAGAATTTCTATGTCAGCCTACACAAAGAGAGCTTGTTATTCAATATATAATGATGAACCTCCCAAGATGTGGTCCAGAGCTTTCAGTATTTTGGCTTCAAATTCAGGGGTATCAATAGGCCCCATGCAATTTAAAAGTGCTCACAAAATTTAGCCTTTGCTCAAATTGCCCAAAAAAATTACACGGGAGCTCTGATTCTCTTCAAAATGTGTTCAATCACAGAAACATAATTGACAACCGTTCGTCCATTTAAAGGCTGAACAAACATTCAACTCATCTCAACATTAAGTGCAAAGTCTACAGATGAAAAGTACAGAATGACACATCTTCATAGTATAGTTTAGAATTACAGAAATTAAACCGTTTGTTAAGATAAGTTCCAGAAGAGGCAACTTACTTCCCCTTAATATCCTCCAAAAGCCTCAAAGCCTGCTGCAGACTACTCTTTAAAGCCTACAAGAGAGAAACACAGTTATGAAATCAATTTTCTATAATTAGTTCCTTTATAGAATATTTAAAGGTACAGTAGCAAAAAAATACGTTTATAAATTTGATGTCAATTAAGACGTGATAACTTACAGCTTCCGTGGAGTCTTGTCGCATTTTGTCCATTACAATGTCCAAGTTAGCCTCTTTCACCTAGTTCAGAAGTTATGTGATGTCAGTTCTCAAATCTGTTTCTAAGATATTTATTTAACATCTAATTACCTCAGATGCATCAAGACATTTATTTGGTTTTCTATCATCTGCAATTAATTTCATAATTCATTTTATTTTGTAAGTTCGCAGGGGCAAATAAAGCCTTTGGACAAACACTTCTTCGCTTTTAACCAACCAGAAAAAATCCATGAAAAGCGAATACAGACAACAAATGGCCAACTTAATTTTTATATTTAGTGATAAAAATGTAAATTATACACCGTATAAAAAAAGAGAAAACTTACTGACGTTTTTCGGCTTATCCTTGGTTAGCGGCGATAATGATTGCCGCAAAACCAGAGACGTGATTTATTTGCCGATTGGGTACTCTTAATCCCAATGGGATGAATAAATGCTTCACTTTTTTCTAATTTATTCATTTTTATGTTCTTCCTCTTCGTTTGTTGTTTTTATTTTACTTGCCTACCGTGTTTCTATTGGCTACTTACTTTTCTCTCTGCCTGTATAAACTCACCCCTTTTACTATCACTATCTATTTTCCTCCGACGAAGGACTAACGTCCGAAACGTCAGTAAGTTTTTCCTTTTTTAAACGGTGTATAATTTATAAGTTAATTTTCATCACTAAATTGTTTCTTTTGAAACACCGACGCAGCTCACACTAGTTTACCGCTAGTTATTTTCTCTTTAATTTGGTCAGGCATGTTTGGCGCAGTTATAACATCATTGCTTTCCAACTGGAAGGTTCCCAGTTCGATACCGGTTCTGCCAAGATTTGAATATTTGTGTGACCTTTTTTTCGCTAAAGCTGACTCAGCTTTCCACCCTCCCAGGGCAGGTAAAGGAGTACCAGCGTCTGCTGGGAGCTAACCTCCGATGGATTAGTGTCTCGTCAAGGGCGAAATTAAACAGCAACTAGAGATAAGCACCGGCTCCATAAGCCACCTGGCTTGTAAAGGATTTAGCTTAAACTTGGTATTAATTTAGTAAAAGCTTTTTTATTCAGCAGGTGATTATTGAAAATGAATGGTAAGAAGAAGAAGAAAGTGATGATAAGGATGACAAACAAGACATTGTTAGATATTTGCAATATGAATAACTCGAGGATGATTCTTTCTACTTCAGTTATTATCACCTCGAAATACTTCAGCTCTTATAATTCAGGTTGGTACTAGTTAGTGGATGCGAAATGCGAAATTCAAGGACTTTTCAATCACTTTTCTATCAATTTAACCTTGAATGCTTCACACATTTTTAAAAAACCAGTTCAACCAGTACTATATTTAACATGTATAGTAAAGTTAAAACTACATTTAAAATAATGTTACGAAATTTACTATTCGGCTTTACTGATTTGGCTGAGTTCTAACAATAAAAAACAACCAATGACAGATCACTTTAGAAAAGTTGCTTCTTGACAAAATCGTGCCTGGCATAATTACATTTTTTTTAAAGTAATGTCAAAACAAAATAGTCGAATAAACAACTTATTTCTGTTAGTTCTGAAAGTTAAGATTTTATTTGCCAATTCCAGGTCTTTCCAGAATTTTCAAGGATTATGACAATCCTGTCACTGAACTAGAGCTTCCTTCCACGTAAAAATACACAAAGAACAAGATAAGAATGAAGTAAAACCAAAATATATCTATGTGCAATTTAGGAAAATATAAGACACAAACAATTTCTTAACGCCTTAAATCTATTCAAGAAGCACACAAATTAATCAATACTGGTATCCTTCAATAGAGAACATAAAATAAGCGGTATTTCGGAATTCTGAAAAGCTAAACAAAGTTCATTGGCAAACACAAACATACCAAGCATAAATGATTATAAAAGTTTAACTTTTCTTAATACATACTGACTCTAGTTAAATATCATACTTTTTACAGCTTCTAAACAAACTTCTAAAATGGTTTTAAATTTATTTATTTGTATCACTATTCTAGAATAATATTCTTGATTTCACTATTCCGGAATATATTCTCGATGTCACTATTTCGGAATATGTTCTTGATATCACTATTCCAGAATATGGTCTTGATATCACTATTCCAGAATATGGTCTTGATATCACTATTCCAGAATATTATTCTCTTGATATCACCATTTCGGAATATGTCCTTATATCACTATTCCAAAACTATGCTCTTGATATCACTATATCACCATTCCAGAATATGTTCTTGAAATCACAATTCCAGAATATGCTCTTGATAACACTATTCCAGAATATTCTCTTGATATCACTATTTTGGAATATGTTCTTGACATCACTAATCCAGAATATGGTCTTGATATTAATATTCCTGGATATGGTCTTGATATCACAATTCCGGAATATGGTCTTGATATCACTATTCAAGAATATGGTCTTGGTATCACCATTCCAGAATATGTTCTTGAAATCACAATTCCAGAATATGCTCTTGATAACACTTCCAGAATATTCTCGTGATATCACTATTTTGGAATATGTTCTTGACATCACTAATCCAGAATATGGTCTTGATATTAATATTCCTGGATATG
>JAOBAY020085127.1:0-10530 GCA_025331085.2 Zoanthus sociatus
TACCTGACCAAAGTTGTGCAAAGAGTTTCTTCGAGCGACTGCCACTGCGATTTCCACTCACAAACTCCTGAAAAGCATGACAGTTCGATTCTAACATGTGCATGTCTGAAAGATAAACATAAAGCCACCTTTCATAGTTAATTCTGTCCATAGAAGAGATATAGGAACCGTTTCAACTGTTTGTTTAGCTTTGATGAACTGCAAGAGCAGTAACATTATGTTGCCATCATCACCGTCATCGTCTTATTTTCATAATTGCCAACGAGGCAGGCGAGCGAAAACATGAGGCTGGTGAGGGGGAAGCATTGTAGAGCCGTGCGAAAGTACTATGCAGGCGAAAAAGAATCTCAAGTGATCCATGTAGATGTTAGGTAATGTAAGAGATGTAATGTAAAAGAGGCCTTTTGTCTTCGAATGGACCAATCACAGTGCGTTAACCTTGTGACGTCGAGGCAGCATGGTGAAAAACCAGCAGCACATTCGGTTCATTTTATCAATGACATTTTATAAAACAAGATTGCCGTTCAAGAGAAACATTTCAATATGTCAATCAAAATGGTACGATAAAAGTGTGTATGTTCGTATGGGTTTTACACTTAAAGCACACGCTGAGATATTCTATTTGCTTTTGTTTCCAAATAATAAACTGAGAGCACCAGTTCTCAGTGCTTTCATAGCCGTTCTTTCGTTCTCGTGCTTTTGTCTTTCTCGTTGGCACAGTAGCTGTTACTAGTTAATAACTAAAAGGCTGATATAAGGCAAAATCCTTTACGAGCCTAGTGATCCATGGAGCCGGGCTTACCTCCGGTTTCTCTATTGTCTTTGGGCGTCACACTAAACCATCACAGGTTAGCTCCCAGTAAACGCTGGTACTCATTTACCTACCCCGGAAGGAAGGAAAGCTGAGTTGGATTAGGCGGAAAAGAATGTCATATAAAATTGCGAATATCGGAAAACTGTCGCGAACGAACTGGGGACCTTGTGGTTTGAAAGCAGAGATCTTACCAACTGCTCCAATCACGTGCGCCCGTATACAACATAAAAATCAGATTTTTCAGTGAACCAGTATGAATAGATCGGGCTCGGAAAAAGTCAGCAATCGCAGACATCGCTGCTTCGTCCTATTTGAGACCCGTCAGTGCTGTGTAGCAGAAAATAAACCACGAGCAAGGATGCAAGTTGTTTGTTCCTGCTCAGGATATGTAACTTAATAACAAATCAAACACAACATATCCGTAAGCTGACAAATCAATTAAACTACGTATTGAAGAAAAACAATCCTGTAGACAAGCACATACTGTAGGCCAAACTAAGTAAACTACAAAGAAGATTACAATGTTTCTCTGTTTCGTGTTGTGTGCACGGTCACGGTTAAGCTTTTTTGTTCTAGGTGCGATGCTTCATTAGTCTATTGGCTGTTTGCTCATTTACATTTCAAACCTTTTTGTTATTTGTGCATGGTCAACGTCATATTTCAATAGGGAAAGGAGAAAAATAACATATAACAAAGAAAGTCATCAAGTTTCCAAACCAGTCGACTCTACTAACTTTGATCGGATCTGAGAAGAACAATGGTCTTAATTAACTTGTCAGTGAATTGATATGTTGTGTTTCAGTCCAATATTAAGTTGCACTTTCTGAAATTGTCTTACTTCTCCGTTTAACGATGAGTTTTTACTTTCTGAAACCAGAAAATAAAATTTAGCGGTCATTCAAATTTAGCGCTCGTTCTGCTTTTTTAGCTTTATTTGTGTTTTTAGCGTCTTAGACTCCTTACTGTTCACGCTTTCTTGGTTCAGCGACAGGATCTTCAATAAATTCCCCATTGCTCAACCATGTACCTATTCTATACTGATTACGCATGCGCTTCAGCTCGTTCCTTCATGCATGCCCTTCAGCTAGAATACGATTGGTGACTGAACGGAAACACTTACTTAAAAGAAATTCTGATTTCAGCTATTCAACAAAGCCCGACTAATAACATAATATGGAGGTATTTTAACAGCCATACTTTGTCACTTGTTTCTTTTTTTGCGCTCAGTCACAAAATGAAGTTCAGCTACAGCGCATGCGTGAAGTGTACAGTTACCCTTGTGAACACATGATTGAAACAGCAGTGGCTGACTTCTCTAAGCTGTTGTGGTTCAGCGTAAACAAGAATATTTCGATACCTAGAACGCTAAAAATACAAACACACCCACTATCCACACAACAGTCGATTCCGTAATATGTTAAATTTCGCTCGCATACAAAAGTCATGCATTTTCGCAATTCTGTGCTTTTATGAAACCAAGTCCGAGCTTCTAGGCAGCAAGAAATGCATTTATCAGGATTTTACAATCTCATTAAACTTCCAGTGCGCTACAGAGAAAGCCCGAGTTTACTCATCTATGCATCTAATTTATACTTATTATTAAACTGATTGTCATTGTCCGCTTCCCCCTCATCATCTTCATCAGCAACAGCAGCATCATCATCATTATCAATCATCATCACCATCAATCATCATCATTAATCATTATCCTTGTAATAAAGAAAACTTTTTACTAACAGTTTCAGAAAGGGCGTTTGGTTAGTGGTTCATCCTCGGGTGTTGTCAAGATATGGGACGTTCGAGATGGCTCACTCCATTCGGTTATGACGTCAGACAATGACTTCAAAAAAGCTTCTGACGAGTCACACATCAAAAATAGACCAATACGTTGCTTAGCAACTAAAGATGATAAAGTTTACTGGGGAGATGATGGCATCAACGTTAAGGTGTTAGACATAAAACTTGGTACGTTTTAAGTTCATGTTAGAATTATTCTTTAAAGCCTTATTATTGTTATAGCTTATTACTTGACAAGTGCTTAGTGTTTATGTTTATTTTACTGTATGTTTTAAGTCCTTTTACGAGTTCATTATGGACCTTAAGCAAATAACTGCACGTCGGAAAGTGAAAAAAACATTTTAGAGGTCTCGGGACTCCGAGGTCGTAATAACAGAAACGATTTCTCTGTCTGAATCGCCTCAGTTCATCGAGTTTAAGGCAAACAAAAAAACAAAAAAAACAGAAATGCGTTTTTTTCTAAGCCGCCGTCGTTCGCGTTGCCGTCCTCATTGCTTATAAGGTACCTAATTAAAGAGCTTAAGATACGAGGACCGCGACGGAAACGGCAAAACACCGTCGTCTTAAAAGGGGAGTGTCAAGGCTACGCGCGTGACGGAAGCTTCGCATCGTTGGTTTCCAAAATTTAAATAGTAACAATACACAAACTAAAATATGAAAGCAGAATCACTTTTATTTTGTTTGCATACAAGGTAAACTGGCTGCCATATTTGTTCGTTAACACAAAATAAGAGAAAAAAATCAGACAGTGTTATTTTGATAAAAGCACCAAAATACTAATTTTGAAATTCGAAATTAAATATCTTCTTTGTATAACGCCAACGGCTGGCGCTGAGAACTCCTCGTAATACTACATAATGCAACCTAAAAAAGAAAAATAACCCGAAATCTTATATGAAAACATCAAACTAAACTGCGGAAATAAACATGGTATAACAACGCTGTTGTAGTTATTAATAAGTATAATTAACTTAAGGTTTCGTTTGCTACAATAAACATCTTCAGAAGTGACCGTTACAATTATTTCCGCAGTTTGTTTGATGTTTTATATAAGTTACAATGGCCTAACAAGAAAAAAAATTATGATGTTATTAACCAGAAATCTCTTAAAGTTCAACGGTCTTAGAAACAACTGAAGACAAAGATAACACAAAAACCGGCAAAATATATTTGATTTGTTCTCACCATTTTGCCTTTTCATTGCCAAGGACAATAATAACGATACAAACACCGCTTCGCTTGGAAACAACCTGGCAAAATTGCATAGACATTATTTCTAAGGTATATAGTTTCGCTACATTTTCTCCAAAAGAACTTTTTCAGCTAGCTAATCGCTAGCTCACCGAAGACCGCCATGGCGAAATGGCCAAACAGACAGAAGAGTTAAGCCCATTCAAACCGTTTTTCCCACTATACCAAAAAGTGAAGCCAGCGAAAAACAAAACATAGACTGTTAATAAAACCTGGGAATTTTTGACGAAAAGAAACAAAGGATTCTTCGACAAATAATGATTTTCCAACTGCCATCCACAAAATCACCAAAATTTGATTTCGCGACACTTGATATTTCGTACACGGACCCGGACTCTCTAGCCTTGATAGTCCCCCGTTAATTAATTATTGAACACAAAAAGTAGCGAGCTCACGACTGTCTTCACTGATACGCTGCGGAAAGCTCACTTTTGGGTTTTGTGAACTTGAACATCAAACAACAAAATTTTGAAATCTTTTTTGTCCTTCGAGGCTAGTGTGGAGCGCATGAGAGTCCACGAGTCCCCCTACACGGGACAGAAATCGATCGTAGATACTGTAAGCTCCCATTTGAGGATCAATTCATTTTACCAAACTGTAAGGGTGAAATGCTAATGTCATTCTGGTGAAAAAGAAGGGTATAGGAATATTCAAATCTCTTTACAACCGGAGTCAGAACCCGGGACCTGGAAATATGTAGTTGTACTCTACACAATGAACAGTAACTTGGCCAACCTTGTTGTTTTGTTATTATTCCCTTTTTTTAAATGTGCCTAATCCACTATTCCCTGCATGCTTAATATATCAGTGGATAGCACCTCGATCAGAAATTATTTCTTAATAAACTGACAATTGAGTAAATTAACTGAGTGCCGTGTGAAATGGGCAGGATTTCAACTGAATCTCAATCAAAATTGATGAAAATCCAAGTATTTGAATTAAAACAAAAGTGAACGTCTCGGATTTCAGTTACCATTAAATTATGTTCATTCTAATAACTTGTCAAGCAAAACGATCAGTTTTCTGCAGTCGTTTACAAAAATAACAAAAGCAATGAACCACTGATCATCATGTTTACGCCATTGGTATGATTGGCTCTTGTAGCATTTTCCGTTCTTTCAGTGGTTGATGTAAAAAGTACAATTGTACACTCAAAACGTGTAATTTAAACCGAAATCATAACGTTCCGAGCTAACAAAAAGGATTTGCGGAGATTTGAATATTTGTGAGACTTTCTTTCCCGCCTCTGCCAACTCAGCTTTCCATCCTTCCAGGGTAGGTAACTGAGTATCAGCTTTTGTTGGAAGCTAACCTGTGATGGATTAGTGCCCCGTCCAGGGGGAGTCAAAGACTCTCATCCGCTCAACACTACAGAAACCGGAGATAAGCGCTGGCTCCATGGGCCACTTGACTCATAAAGGATTTAGCTTATTTCTATCCTTATTTTTTAAATCTTTTCATTTAGTACGAAAATGCTTTAATTTCTTCCATGCAGGTAAAATCTGCAAGTTACGCAATCATGTCACAGATTTCGGTTCTACCACTGCCATGGCAACAACTCCCTCACTTTTTATTAGTGCAGGCTATGATATCGATCGTGGAAATGGATATATGAACGGTAGGTCACTAAATTCTTCATTTGTGAGCCTACACGAAAAGCAATATAACAATAATTAACCACTGCTTTTATCTAAACATTCAGTTACACCACTTTTAAACCAACTAATCAGCTAGTGCGAGTAAAAGTGAAATAATCTTGGCACAACGTTTTGAATTGTCAGTCACTGTCATCTCAAAACTCTTCTAACACGGACGGTCAGATTCTCCCTTTATACCCAGCTGCAGAAACTGTCATGATGTCTTAACCACTGCACCATCACAACAACTCTGTTGGCAACAGAGCAATAGATGAGGCTAGTAATTAGCCATGGGGTTCCCCGGCGTTTGTACATTCAGGAACAGGACAAACAACAGATCATTCGTGAATAGTTCACAGGCTACCGGCTAATAACAATGTATCAAAGAGGCTGGCAATCCAACGATGAAGTCACTAGCTAGTAGGATCCTAAGGATATAGAACGCTTCGCTATATATACAAATGGTTTATGGATGAATATACAAATGGCGACAGCGAACTATCAACTGCTCCTGTTTTAAATGAAAACAAAAATATATGCCGTAAGTGGGAATCAAACCCGCGTCCCCTGGTTACTGGTCAGGTGTGCTAACCACTGCACCATCACGACAACCCTGCTGGCAACAGAGCAATCGATGTGGTTACTAATTAGCCATGGGGTTCACTGGTGTTTTTACATTCAGGAACAGGACAAACATCATATCATTCGAGAATTATTCACAGGCTACCAGATAATAACAAACTTCATCTTTCGTTTGCCAGCCTCCTTGATACAAAATTAAAATTTGTTATCAGCTGGTAGACGGTAAGTCATTCTGGAATGATCCGATGTTTGTCCAGGCGTTACAGCAACAGATAGCGTGGTGAAAACCAAGGCGAATGATTGAGAAATTTTCTTTTGCTTGCCAATTTTGACATATTTGAAGTCAATAGCTGAAACTTTACCATTTTACTAATGTCCACCAGCTCTTTCCATATCTGGATACCTTTTTGTCATAACTGATTGATTTAAGGAAGCTGTGGTCGCTTGACTCCCATATGCAAAGAGCCTATTAGAGAGAACTATTCCTCTGAATGAAAGTTTAAGTTATTTTCTAATTTTTGTGTTTTTTCTTGGTTTCGTCTTGTTAGTCATGGTTGGATTCGATTTCCTCTCGGACAAACAATCAGGGTCTTAAAATAAACGAGGAAAAAGTGCAGCCTTTCCTCTAACTTCTGCAAATTGTTAGACTTTCACGTCTTCTCTGATAAGAAGGGTAAGCCGTAAGCCCTAGGAGACATATCTGTTTATCATTTTGTGTGTTTGTCATGTGAAACGTCTCTGTCCACCTCAGAGTGCCCAATTAGTAGGTCTTTGGCCAGCTAGAAGACTTAAAACCAAAATAAAATCGTTGTTGCTGTTGTTCTTATCTCATCATTTCATTTCCTTTTTATGTTTATGTTAAACTTCCATATTAACTGCAACATAAGTAGTTACAACTACAAATTCCACGTGTCTGTTAGTTCGCAGCATCCCAGATGAGGAATATCTTGCAACGGTAGACGACGAGAGCACAGGTTGCGTCACATGTTTAGCATGTACGGAAAGTGATAAGGATGGCGTGACCTTTTGTCGGTGGTGCACTGGGGGTAATGAACTCAAGGTGTGGGATCAGTTGCCCTTTGGAAAGGTGAAAAAGCGGACCAGGTGAGAAATACTGTTTTAGTTCGCTGCAAAATAGTTAATTGCAGCATCTGAAATAAGTTGGAAATACTAAAAAATTTCCGGAACTTTTTCAAAACTCTTGTAGTTAATCCTCAAAAGGAATAGGAAAATTCCTAAAAGTTTCTTAATTTATCTCTGAAAAAGCCCTGAAAAATTGGAGAAAATCCTAAACTTTTCTAAATCTATATCCGCGGGAAATCCCAGAAAACTCCTGGAAAAAGCCAGGAATTGTTTTAGTGTAGCCCAGGAAATCGCGCAAAACTCCAAGAAGATGTCTAAATTTTCTAGATAAATCCACATAGCCTGATTCTTTCGGAATTTAGCACATCGAATTTCCGAAAACTGGAACTTTTTTTTTTCTCTTGTAGAAAATCACTTTTGCTCTTTGAAAAATACGATACTTGAACAAAGTCTCGGATCAGCAATGAATCAATATTTTTGTTCTATCAGTTGGTGAAAGAAAGATACTTTTGTAAATGTATGATTTTTGAAGTGCTGAAGTGGTATCCCTGTGTATGCAAATTTTGATGGCCTTGCCTTTAAAAGCTGCGATTGAATCTCGCAGAATGAATTATGCCCTGTTTGAACCAGTAGTTAAAACCTTACCGTGGAAATCTATTTAAATTGTCTTCAAGACAGTGTTGCCACGGTTCTTGAAAATCAGGGAAATTCCTGGAATTGGGGGTGAAATTTCCAGGCCCTTGAAAGTGCTTAGATTGGGTAATGATCCTTGAAATCCTGGAATAGGATTATTTATTTCCAAAAATAATAAAAATATGCTGTTAGTGAAAATATTTTGATACGTCATCACAGTGCTGTAAAACAAAAACCGCCACTTCGCAGGGCCTTATTTACGTCCAAAGTGACCTATCATTGGCTGTTTTTTAGTCAGGATCAGCCAGTTCCATAAAGCCGAACGATAAAGTTTGCTTTGAAAAATTATATAAAGTATTCAGGTTTTAGTTGATAGAGCTTCAGGGCTCGAAAGTAACTTTTGAAAGAGGTCGTCAGAGGGATGACCATGTTCTATGATTTAGTCGTCCAGAGAAAAATTTGGTCGTCTCACTTCCCAACCCCAACAAGAAAACTAAGACTACATAGTAAACTCTATTCAACCACGTTTCAACCGTTCTTTACTCACAAAGCCGACTTTTGTTACATTTATTTAGCTAATTTTACTTATAGGTAATAACATGTAAAGCAACATCCTTTATCTCGCTATTTTTTAGAGTTCAAACAGGATAAAACGTTTTAACGTGGGAAAATGTTAGGTTATCATGAAATCCGTCATTTAAAAAAAAATTATTTTCGAAAAGAACTAGGTCGTCAATGGGACGACCATTTTTAAAGTTCAGGTCGTCAGTGAAAAATAGCAGTCGTCTATGACGACCGGACGACCGTTTTAATTTCGGACTCTAGAAGTTCCCGGATTTCCTTCAAAAGGTCTTGGAAAGTTGTGGAAAAGTCCTTGAATCTCACATCAAGTAAATAGGGACAATCCTGTCAAGAGCAGATATATAAAGTTCATTGAATTTCATCATCATCGGTTTGTTTCTCCGTATGAAGATTTTGGGCTGTTCATCAGTCGTTTCGACATCGCGCAGCCTCGCAGTCCTTCCCATCTTATCAATGGACTGAGTCCATAGAAGTCCCAAGATGGCACCTTTTCTTTCCACCGCCCGCCTCCATGTCTCCCTTTGACGGCGAGGCTTTCTTTTACCATCGGGGCTCCACTGAGTAGCCACACTGGTGAATTTAAAAGTGAAAACTTTGTTTACTTTTCTTTTGTCATTTTAGGTCAGAGACAGAAGACAGCGGTTTCATTACTACAAAACATCTACGGCGCTACAGTTTACCGACATCACACAGTGACACCGACAGTAGTGCGGATGATTCTGATGCTCCAAATCACCATGACAGCGATGATGATGATGAATTTGAATCGGAGGCCAGCGGTGGATCATGGTGTGTAATCTCTTAACCCTTCGCTCATCTGATACAAGCGTTACGAAGCAGTGATTAAATTTACTTGATCACATAGTAAAACGGCTGATTTTCCTAATGGAAGAATAAATTGATAAAATACAAAGGAGTTCACCGCTGACCAAATATTCCTGGAATGTCAATGAAGTTCTTTGTATAATGTAGTCCTCCTAATTTAAGGTGAATTTGATGTAAGGACAAACAATATGAAGAACATATTTTACGAATTTTCAAATCTAAGAATGTTTTTAAGAAAAAAAAAAATAGGAATTTAAAATTCCAACGTCATCTCCACAGAAATATTTGCTCTAAACTGGCGAAATTTCCATTTGAAACCAACCGATGTCAAACGTTATTTTATATGGTTTTGATGTATAAGTTATAATATATGCTATTGGTATTAGTAAGTGGTGGTGATGGGGTAAATTAATGTAGGAGTTTAGAAATTTTTTTACATAATTATTTTCTGAATTGATGATGACGTTAATACCTTATGATGATACTTCTTTGATGTTTTGTAAAGAGGAAATGATGATAGTTCAGTCCAATGTCAATTATTGTGGTTTAAATCATGTTGGTTGCAAACCAAGGGAGAAACCCCAGAAATAAAATGACGAGGAAAGAAATGTTTGAAGCTCAAGTGAAACCTAGTGTTATGCCCCAAACAATATTCAAAACAAACCTTGAAAAATTCGGCAGTTATTAAGGTCAATTGCAAAGGAAGAGGTTGCCCATTCTTCCTAGCCAGAGGCTAATGATTAATCGCTCGACGACTCAGATCTTGGCGTGAAAGTCCAATAGCATTTATTTTCTTTGGTGTCTAAAAATAACTTTTGGGATGCATTGTGGGGTTGAAATTCGGATAAACACCGCATCTTTGTCTCTGTTGAATTAAGATATATTTTTATAAATAAGTCAAACATTGTTATTTTGAAGAATACCTTAGAGGGAAGCAATTTTATGACAATCGAGGATGCTCGTGTTCAACTTGTCCGCATTTCTATCCCAACATTCACCGTCCGCTTAAATGGTGACCCGGAAAAAACTCCCGGAGTCAGATTGAGATCGAGTAATCTCAGCCCACGCACAGAGCCTGGGAATCGATTCCGGGTCGTAGAGTACAACGCCACCCCATCTCCCCATAAGTGTTTTTGTCATATACCAACTATCAAAGTCTTTTTTCTCGTACTCCTATTAGACGAGACGACATCACCCGCACGTGAACAAGTTTCGCTGTTTCCCAGCAACCACGCGCTCAGCGGGCAATATTATGTTATGGACCGGTAAACAACAAAACCGGAAGTTAATTGTAATTTGGTGTGATTTCAAAAGTTCACAAAACAC
>JAOBAY020085138.1:0-10530 GCA_025331085.2 Zoanthus sociatus
TGACTTCGAGTGGCAGTTTTCTAGTGCTCAGTTTCCAAACAAAATTTACAAATTATTTGAATATTTTTACTTTTTCAAGAAACCTAGATATTGTTTGACAATATACAGCAAAATCAGCTCCAAGGGAAGTACAGTTTTTGAGTACGAGTTTTTTTTAAATTTTATGTTTTCTGTATGTTTACAGCGGCCGTGAACGCCGATTATAGGGACTTGATCCCCATTCTCAACTTGCTCATTTTCTCGCAAAATAAACATCGCCTGAAACGTTTAATGCTACTTTCGAAAATAGTTTACCATAGGAGTCTTTTGGACGTTCGCTCATTAAATGGCGTCATAAGTTGTGTAACCTGAATATGTTAATACCAAAAGTATTGTTTCTTGTGAAATATTTGAAGACCTTGGCCAAGAAACTTGGCAAATTGGTTACTGCGGCAGCCATCTTTTCGAATTTTGCATTTATCAGGTAACTTTAAACGTAATCAAGTTGCCCAGTTTCCCAAGCAAAGCCTTCAAATTGTTTAAAAAAAACAATACTTTGAGTATTAAAAATTAAACGCAACTTAACATGACATTCTCTATATATAAATATTCAAACATAAATATCTAGAAACCTAAATGCGATATTTCACAAAATTCAACACCACCCTTCAAGTCTTAAAAGTTCTTTTTAATAAAATCATAAAACTGCTTTCAAATGTTTCACTTCATATGCACTTTAAATACCTTGTGACCTAAAATGTTGTTTTTACGTATTCAAACCGTGATAATCACCATGAAATATTACCTGAAATATGCCAACAAAACTCTGATACTGAACCAGTGAATTTATACATAAAGAAGTAGTTTTTACATTGGTTCAGAGGAACTACATATCAAGTTCATTGGTTCAGAGGAACTACATATCAAGTTCTTGTGGAAAAGAGACTTCGTACATGGGTTTTTTAACATTTTCTGTTACGCTGCCTCTCAACTTCATTGGCCACATGTTGTAGACAACGATGAATAACAAACTTAAACATTTCACAGGTTTTATATAATCAGAGATTTTTAGAGTCAGTTGAATGATTTTAATGACCTTTTGTAAATAGTTTGGGTCAAGAAGATTTCACAAGTTGTTTTCACATGGTTTCTAACCGAGAATTGGAATTTCTAGTGCTTAACATGATATTTAATCAAATTCACGTGAGTTTCTTCTTCTTCAAAATTCTACGACCTGGTAGAAATCCAATCGGTACCTATTGTACTACTACAATATCAGTACCTTTATAAGTATACAAACAATATCTGTACCTATTCTACTATATTTCAATATCAGTACCAATTAAACTATGCACAATATCAGTACCTATTTTACTACTACAATATCAGTACGAATTAAACTAACACAATATCAGTACCTATTATAATAATGCAATGTAGAACAATATAGAACCATATAGATTTAAATATTAAATCTTTGAAATCAGTAAGCCCTTTTAAAAAGAAACGTTGTAATCAAACCAGAAAGATGCTAAGTTTCTTGAACATTACTGACATTTCATTTTTATTGTCAATTGTAAATTTTTTTTTATTAAAAAAAAGGGGGGGGGGAACACATTTATCTGTACTTACTTACTTATTTACTTACTTACTAATACTTATTATACTGATACAATATCAATACCTATTGTACAAATCATCATCTTCGCCTCCCCAGCCCCAGAACTTGTTTGAGAATCCATTTATTGCTTCAAAGTCCGCCCTCTTAAATGAACCAGCTCCCCCGAAAATTGTCGTATATGGCAACCTGTAATATCAATGGAATACTTTGAACGCCTTTATTTTCAACTCGTTAAAAAAATATCTATGAAGTTTTCAGTTTTTTTACAATGTTCTGACTTATTTTCTTCATTAAAAACATATTTTGTGTCTAAATCGAGTCTTCCTAAACCATACACAAATCTGAAACAGGTGAGTGAGTCAGTCACCAGAACATTCTGAACATGCATAGTATAAATTTGTAATGCATGGACAAGTTCACCTTTCGATATCACAACTATATACTACATCCTATTTACAAGGAATGCTCACCGTAAGCAGTGCGATTAACAAATACAACACTAGTGGAATACTGCTTTATATGACGTTCTTATGCTGTACGAATATCAAACAATTCACTGTCTAATTTCAAG
Source organism: Zoanthus sociatus (assembly GCA_025331085.2). Classification (NCBI taxonomy): domain Eukaryota; kingdom Metazoa; phylum Cnidaria; class Anthozoa; order Zoantharia; family Zoanthidae; genus Zoanthus; species Zoanthus sociatus. The sequence goes on from JAOBAY020085138.1 coordinate 2,172, forward strand.
TTTAGCTCCTTAAAATTTCCTCCAAACTAGCATCTCCACCTCTTCATTAGCATACAACTCTAGATAGCTAATGAACAATGGTATACATAAGTTTTGGGGCTAAAACTTGAGAAAGCTTGTCCAACTAACAAAGAAATAAAAATTTTAACGCTATTCAAGCAGTTTTTAAAAAGATATGTCATGATATGCTAAATACTGTTCCCGTGATCAAATGGAGATTCTACATAGAATGTATGGCTCATTAACGGTTTTACCACCCAGCTGTTTTGAGTATTTTGGAAGTTCCAAAATGAGCCATATATTCTCTGTAAAATCTCCATTTGATCACGGGAACAGTATTTGGCATATCACTCATATTTTCATACGAGGTTTATTTTACCAAACACTCTCAAAATACAGTGCTTCAGTTTTTGTAACCTTATTAGAAACTGCCGCACATAAGCTAATGAAGGAAAAATGTAAACAGAGATCCGCCTATTAAGCCTTGTGGTTCCTTAGGGCTTCTTACCGTTCTGTAATGCTAATCTAATACATAATGTAAACATGTACATACTATACAAACTGGTGCTGAAATAAAAAAAGGAACAAAATAATACATAAAGTGTCTTGCTCAATGATGCAACAAACTAGTTCAACACTGGTTCAGTCAAAATTAGACCTACAGCAGGGCTCAACACTAACTTTTCAACTTCTAGTCAAATGGCTAGTGTCAAAATTGATGCTAGTAGCCAAACATTTTCTTTTACTAGCCATTCGTTGAAATTCTGAGATGTCCTTCATAAAGACAGAAACTTGATTTTGCTTACTAACCAAAGTGGCTAGAGGAAATAGAAAATCTCAGTCTACAAGCCAAAAGTGAATTTCTTCTCATTTTTGGCTAGTTGGCTACCGTTAGTGTCGAGCCCTTCTGCAGGGCAGTGGTTGGGTCTCTAACCTAAAATCCATACATACCTGTAACCGAACTTGTCGATAGCCACCGATAAGTGGCGAGGTGATGTAGGACAAGTATACATGTTACGATCATCTTCTGGAATTAGGTCAACATCGTGGAAAATGAAGCAGTCAAACTCCTGAAACTTTAATGCCTCCTTATAACCAATGTTGAACAACATAGCACGGTTAAATGGAGTAGTACCGGACTGAAACATGATTAGAAAAAGAAAAGAATATAAAAATATAACCCTTTCAATGTTTGTTTCAACAACAGGACGTTTCACAGGGACCGCAGAGCGATTTTCGTTTGAGGGGGCTGACAGATATGGGTCATTGGGCCACGGTCTTAGTGATACCCCCCCCTCCTCCCCGGAACATATGAATGGACAAAATGGAACAGCTTGATAAAATATTGGGGGGCTGCAGCCCCTTCCCGCCCCCATCCCCGGCTCCACGGTCGCTGTTTCACTAACAAATCAAAATAAATGCTTTTGCTTGTTGGCTCGTACTGCTGACAGATCCAATGTTTGACTGCTACACTGTACTTGAAAATAAGTTCAACAGCAAGGCGAAATTATGTATAATTTAGACATGTCGAGGTTGCAATTTCTAGGTTTATCATTGTGGTGTAAGAAGCTCGCACTTCATTTTTCGCAAATACAAGACCTTGTGAAAATTTCTGAAACCTAAATCACCACAAAGTGGAACTAACAATTTAACAGGTTTTCTAGTTGGACACTAATAATGTTTTGTTAGAAGTTTTTGTAGCCATCAAAGCGAACATTTGGAATACATAGGACATTTTTCAATATTTTTAAAGCCCCACTCTAACAAAAAAAATTAGAATTTAAGAAATTTTCAAGGACCTTAAAGAGAAACGCAAATCATTTTATTTTTTATTATTTTTTTAAGACAAGTATCATGTATTCTTAAATTTTCAACCTCGAATAGATTGGTTTATTCAACCTCGGTCATCAGCTCATATACCGAAAGACCATATATGGAAAGTAACTGTGTAAAGTGTTGCCCAGCTGAAAAATGTCAATAAAATTTTGTTGTCATTTTCAAGTATCGAAGGGTTCGGAAACTCGTGAAATTTAATAAAACAATTATTCCATTCGCGCTTGTTGGATATGAGATGATTATAGCCAACTTGGCGCTACGAGCCTCGTTAATTATTTACCATCTCATATCCAACACACGCGGCTCTTGGAATAATTGTTAATTAAATGCACTGTTTTGATAGGACACTCTGGACTAGAAACTCAGTCATTTTGTTTGCTGTACTGAAAATCTTTTTCTCAAATATGGACGACTTTTTGAGCACTCAGTAAACACGGCTATATTCTTTAATAGTTATACAACAAAAAAACGTTTGACAGCAATATTTTATCTGTTTTTTTAAATAGTCATAGGCTTTCATAATCATCCTCCTCATCATTCTCTATGGTTGAAAACGACCGTGTTTAAACCCTCGAAATCAAAATCAGAATATAGTTTCTTCTTTCATCTCAGCATTGTAATCTTCTGTCAGCTTCAATAATTTGTATGCATTGCTGCTTACTGAAGCCTTCTATTATAGCACTCTCCTTATGGGAGCCTTTTAACAAGTTCGTAGGACACATAATAAGGAAAGAAGAGTTGGAGTGAAGGTTGAAAAAGCAGAGGAAAGCAACGCTTAACATAACTGGGGAGTCTGGTTAAATTGACGATAGAACGAGTCCCAGAAAGAGAAGGAAAAGATGAAAGAACTACAGCTGTTGAGAGCAACCAAGGACAGGAAGTTGTTGGAAGCCATGATCGCCTATGTCCTATATACAGTAGATAAAACATCTAGAAAGAGAGAGAGAAAGAGCAGGCTCGTTATCAATTTCAATATTTTTTTACAAATATTCTGACCTGTTCAACAATGATGATTCTGTAGTCCACGTTTTGCCTTTTTAGCATTGGATGCATATGCCGCACAAAGATTCCTAGTTGTTCATATCGATTGCGGAAGGGAACAATCAATGCCATCTACAACAACAAATACACTTATAATTATAAGTTAATCATTTAAAACGGGACGTGTTAAATCAATATTTTGTTAAACAACCATAACAATTATTAACCCTAAAACCTTGAAAAGAAGCATAGTGGGATAAATCTTGAAAAGAAACTTGTCCATCTCGAAAAGAATATCCGCTCTTGAGTTTACAAAACTAACCTCAAAAAGAAGGTCACTGGACTTCTCTTTAAGATAGTATCGGCTTCTTTTGGAAACAATTGGTATTGGCAGAAAAGAATAACAGAGAAACAGACACTTACAATGGTTTATCACTTTCGTCATTTAATATCAGTGGCTTTAAATAATTCTGTCGGCTAGACCAAAGTTCTTCTTGTCTGTTTTGTTTTTGAACAATGCCGTTACAAAAAGTTTCGTGATTTGCAAACACAGGGCAGGCAGTTTTGTTTTTATTTACTTCACATAATAGAAATTAGCATTTACATATACATGTATTAACTACAAATGGCTTATTATTTACATTATAATATTTTCAATTTGTGCATTTTAGTGTTTCTGTTAATAATTTTCAGTTTTCAATTCTCTGTTGGCTGTACATCTACAAGGGTTTCCATTTACTGTAGAATTCGTTCTGAGGTAGAGCTTCTCTTTCAACAATTTCATAATGTTTTAGTTGCTTCAGAAAATCACTAATATTTGGATTTTTTTCCTGTAATTTGATCTTTAATATGTAGTATCTTGCTGTTTGCAAAAATCAAGAGATATGTTTTCTGGTTTTGAATTTGCAGAAGTACTTTTTTGTCAGACGAGTATAATTTTCGCTTGTACACGGCTTTGATGATTTAAATGATATTTTCATCATATTTTCATGCTACATCAGATTTAGTTCTTATAAAATATAAGAACTAAATCTGATGTAACAATGTTCCTTCTAACAATACCTTGACAAAAAATAAAAGTGAATTCTATATTATTGAAAATGTTAAAGAAGTAAAGATAATAATCATAGTATTTACAGCTATCATTTAAAAAATAAGTCCCCCTGTATATAGCTCATCTCGAAAAGGAGCTTAACTTAATTTTACAAATGGCGAGTAAAGTGCAATTTCATTAAATCTTTATACGAGTAAAACTAGCATAAGACTCATGATTTGAAAAAGATGACATGTACTGAATGTAAAGACAACAAATTGTTCAAGAACATATGCTACAACTTTCTAGCTGTAAATTGTTAATGAATAAATGAAAAGACAGTTAATTGTTTGTTAGCCTGTGATAAATGCAAATAACCGACACTTGAACGTTGGCTGAACCGCTCTGATAATTTCTAACAAATGAAATGTTCAGTTAAATATATTTGAAAATCTACAACATGCGTTGCTCTATGTTTTTTACCGCAGTTTGTTTGATATTATTAATCAATGTGCCATCACATACATACACCAGTACAGATCTCTGAACTCTTAAATTGCTTATGTACATAAATTGTGTTCATCTCAACTTTTTTTCTCAACACGGAGCTGATTTTCCTCATATAAATTTATTGTAAGTTATTTTTCGACTTTTACTTATATTATTTGTTTACTGAATTTCACCTTGTTGAAATAACAGAAAGATAACTAAATTAAAATATAAATAATTTTTAGTTTTGAACAATTTTTAAATAGTTATTTAGTAAGTGTTATAAGAATTTAGCATTTAGACTTTGTATAGTGCCATAAACGTTCCTTATCAAATGAATGTTACTATTATTATTATTATTATTATCATTATTAAAATGTTTTCTAGAAAAAATAACAATTATGAGTTTTTAAATTTATTCATTTTAACACTAACTTCCATGGTAACAGGAATTTCTTTAGAAAAATGTATTTAAATCTATGAACAATTTGTAGCACATTTTCATTTGCAGTGAGATAACAGTAAAATCATACTCACATTTACTTTTTGCTGAAAATGAAGATTATCAGTGTTACACAGAACATAAATCAAATGCTACAGTAGAGGTACAATGACAAGAGTTGAATGTTGAGGTAAAACTAGATTGTCATTTTATTTTCATGATTTTAAATCTTTAGAATTCAAGTAATCATGAGATTTCGTTTGAAAGGAAGCTGATTTACTTGGAAAATTGGGTTAAACATAATACAAAAACGAATTATCATTGGCTTAGAATTAAAGTTAGTAAAAGATGCTTTATCACTGCTTTCAGGATTGCATGTGTTTACAAGTTTCATCATTTAGTTCTGTCTGACAGTCCACCTCAATGTTGCTCTTAGGGGAAAAAAGTTGTTATAAAATAGTTATCATTAAGAGGTGACTCTGAGTAAAAGGTGGGCAACAAAACAGAAGCTAAAAAAGTTAAATTCTTTTCCGAGCCCAAAGGCTCATTGGATTCAGTCCTTATAAGCCTTTGAATCCTGCTGGATCAGGCACTAACTCATGGCAGGTTAGCTCCCAACAGATACTGGTACTCATTTACCAACCTGAGAAGGATAGAAAGCTGAGTTAGCTTTCACGAGAAGGCCACACAAAGATTAAATTTTGGCAGAGCCAGCTAGGATTCTTGTTGCTAGAAAGCAGAAATCTTCTCAACTGCACCAACTATGCTGTCTTGAACAAAACTAAAGAGGTAACAATTATGCTGGCTAATGATTCCCAAGTACATCCCACTGCAACAGACCCAGTGAAACCTGACCCAGAGAATTTTTAGCCTCCCAAGAACCTAGCAAATTTTCTGAATTGAATCTTGCCCACTGCAAAAGCTGGGTACCAAGTGCGTTCACTATATTTTACATCTTCCTTCCAAAGAACTATTTCACAAAGTCAAGGGCTAACCCAGGTAAAAAATTGTCTAATCCAGTGAGATTTTTCTAAAAACCCAGTGGGAATTTTGATCTCGCTGGGTCTGTTACAGAGGGGTGTCATTCCAGGCAGGAATTGAACCCGGGTCATAGCGGTGGAAGGAATGAATGTTAAGTACTGCGTCATCCTGGTACACTCATTTATCAGCCTGTATAATAAAAGTTTGTTTCGTGTTTGATCAAAATGTTAAATATTCAAGACATAAACACAACAAAACAGCTAACAAATTGTCACACGCACACCCTAGTACTTAGTGCTGGACAAAGTTGCTAGAGTGGACCGGTTAGCAATCTACAAAAAGATTGTTTCTTTGTTTCATATCGCGTGCACGGACACGGTTAGGATATTTTACTCTACGTGTGATGCTTCATTAATCTGTTGGTCATTTGTTTATATTTACATCTCAAAGCCTTTTGTTATCTGTGCACGGTTACTCTACTAACTAAAGAGCAGGAGAACACGGGGTGGCTGTGAAGCTCGTATACTTGTTTATTTTTCATACATTTTCTTAACAAGAAATAAATGTTTGCCAATTCTTTCACAGTATTGTAGTTTTCACGACGCGTCTTCTTCTGACTCGATAAGTTAATAATCCATTTTCAGACTGCCAGTATATATCATCTATTCTTTCTTGTCTAAACTCATAATGTATATGTAAATACAAAATACAAGACCCAGAGTTTGAATCCACGAACGCTACTTGTTTCTATTCCTTTTCCCAATGCAGTAACTGGGAATTACTTGAATCTGTTGATCACGTGTGCGACATTTACTTTCCTGTTACAGATTTCTGTTCACGGATTTACCCATCATAACATTAGCGCTTCACAACGAACAAGTTAAAAGGGAACAGTTCACGAATTCTATAACCATTTGAAGTTTTATTGCGTCTAAAGAGACAATTTGCAACAAGATTTCAGTAATACATGGAAATAAACCAGTTATTTCTAGAAAGAAACGGATAAACACTGGTTCAGAGAGAATGTTTTTCACGAGCTCACTCATTCGTTATTTATATCAGAGAACTTGCCTTTGATGCATGCAAAGAAACTCAATATGTCGCCCTTTCAATAAAGAAAGCTGTTTTTACTAAAACACAACTCAATTACACGTTTTTTTTATAAGAACCAGTAAATTTTACTGAGGCTCATTGTTCTTAATTTCTTGGCTGTTCAGCGTTAATTTCAGTGTTCTAACAGCGGTTTGAAATAATGAAAAATATCGAAAAAAAAGACAAGGCATTGAAAAACAGTGCTGATCGTCAAAGGAACTTTTAGTATATTACATGAGTACGTGTATCATTTGGGACAATAGTAGTTTAATAGTAGATACTAAATGTAAAACGATGCTTCTATATTTTTACTTTGCACACTGCAAACGTAAATTACAAGATTCAGTAAGGTTTCAACTTGAAACAATTTCACTTTTTTCAGCCTCAGCCTGAGCTTGTTTTAAACTATTCTTAATTTTCAGCCAATGTGAGCCTCATATTCTTATAAAGTTGTTCTTGTAAAAAAAAGCAAGTATATATATATATTCAATTTACTTATATAATTATAATTATATATTTGAAGTTTTTATTTGCGTATGAAGTGAACAGTTTGCAACAAGATTCTATCCGGAAAAATAGTGTTACCAGAAAATGTATTCATAGTTGACATACTTTTTTTTCTTTTAAGAACCAGTAAAACTGTGCCCAGGCTCGATGTTCTTAGTTTTTCGGTAATTTTAGGCTCAAAATGTTTTTATTTTATTCTTGACTGTAATATATTATATTAAATTCTGAAAATAAACTATAACGTCCTCAAGTGCTCTGTTTTTGTTGTCACAGAAGGTAGACAGTATCTTTGAACAGTATTTCAGTTTGTGAAAAGATGGTATTTCAACTTTGTTATTCAAATATTCTCTTAATCTGTTCACTTCCCGAGCCTCAGATTGTTCTCATTTTGTTAGTTCTGAGATGATTTGAGCCTCACCGTTCTTATCAAGTTTGTTCTTAGGAGAAAAAAGAGTGTACAGTAAAACCATTCTCAAACTTAGATGTTTGGAAATGCAGTGTTATTGAGCTTAAACTGTTAAATGCCATTATTTAGGAGCATATATCCGCATATGCGGCTCGTGAAAGAGGCCGGGTAATGTATATTTCCGGAAAGCTAAAGTCTAGCTAAAGAATGATAAGTTCGTCTGTCTCATCATCTACAGATGCCGAAGTTCGCGCTCGTTTCACAGTTTCTCTATCGCTACCATTGCTTTCTTTTTCACTTCTGTCAACTTTTCTTTTCCGCGAAGGATTTGGATCATCCATCATTACAATATCCTCGGCCTCCTCTTGATTCACTGCAAGATGAACGAGAATCATATTTTGTTATAGGTTCCACTTTCCACCTTTTCAATTCAAACTTATCCGGCTAAAAATACATAGATATATAGTTCGCATAAGATCAGTATGTACGACTTTACATCTTATTTAATAGGGACCTTAAGATCGAGAACGGCAACGACGACGCGGACGTCAAAAAACAATAGCCTTAATTACTGAATACAATAGTTGCACGC
>JAOBAY020085149.1:0-10529 GCA_025331085.2 Zoanthus sociatus
CTGAATATCAAGGGTCCTTGGGACCCCCAGTCTGCCAAAACTGGGGGTCTTTTCCAAAATTGAGGGGTCCCAAAATTAAAAAAAATTAAAAACACATACATTTGAATTGTAACACAAACTTGCATTTTAAGAAATTGAATTAACAGTCCTTATGTATATTCTCACGGCCGTGTAGAACCACGAGCAGAAGATTGAACGAAAGACAATGGATTATTTGTCAAAGAGTTTTTCCAACTTATTTTGACACAGAGAGTTGACATGCATTTTAGCGATTTCTGTGCGTCCAAGTAGCCCGAAAGTTATACGTCCTTTTCAAATTTCATGCGTCAAATACACGTCGCGGCGTGTTAATGGGAACCCTGAGTAATTATTGGAACAGTTGAGCCTATACTGTAGATACAATTTTTAAGAAGATATTTGTGCTCTAACCATCTCATAAATTGTGAATAGCAAAACTGATATTAAGCCTTAAACTCATTGTAAAATTGCCATTACATAGCAGAAACAGTAAATAAGTCATGTGTCAATCATAAAGGGAACTGTTTTTTCCACAAATTTTAAAACTTTTGCATTTGTAACCCATACCTGGTGAATGTATGGCTTTGAAGCCAAAAAGTAAATAAATTGTCCTAAACAGATTTTATTGTAAAACGACATGAAAAATTCATTTGATTTATGATACTTTTTAATTACAGGAAAGATACATGAGAGAAGATCGACGTAGATTGAGCATTTTTGAAATCATTCCAGGAACTGACGGTTCATTGGTGAGTTAATGGTATAAGGTACAAGACTAGGTAACAAATTCATGTATTACAGTAAGTCGTTTTAAGCTCATTCATGTGCATATGCAAGTAATAAGTCCATATAATCTTTGATTTCGCTGCAATAAGAAAGTGCAAAGATCAAGAATAAAGAATGTTCGACGTATAATTTCCATGCTTAATGCACAAATGTAAAAAAAATGATTGTTGTTTCAATTCTGTTACAGTGTGAAGATTGGATTGAGAACAATTTTTCTTTTCAGTCAATTGCACTCCTTTTATCTCTGATTACTGCTAGATTACTAAATATTCTGCAAATGCAGAATTTCAACCAAAAGCAATGTAAATATTGCCATTAAATGCCGAGTTCTTTTTTAAAAATAAATTATTGCCCATTACAGGAATGAGCTGGCTCTAAGATCCCTTGATTATTTAATATGTATCTACAGTAGCAGGGCTAACATTGGAAGAAATACTTCCAAGATAAAAATATAAAACTAATCTGTATATTTTAAAAAACGTCATTTTTATTTCTGATTTATCTTCAGAAAATAATACTTTTAACAACAATTTTGAACTTTGATGGAAAGTAGGTACACAGGGCTGTCAATAAAATTTGAAGTTAGAGGAGATATTCAGAAAATAGATGGCATATCCAGTGCTTGAAATTAGCGGTCTTCCCAAACAACCAAGAAGTTTACCTGGCAACCAATTTTTGGTAAAATTAAGCAGCTGGTTGCCCAAGGAATAAACAACAGACAACCAAGCCAAATGGAGAAAATAAATTAATCATAAATGGCATAAGACTTGCGTGACAGTTTGTATTGTCAATATCGGATAATATGAAGTTACTTTAATAATTTATTTGCCTCAGCCAAGCGTTTTCCTGTGTTTTGGATATTTTTTTAAAATTTTACAAACCCAAAGTTTTATGGCTGGTAGCGATCGAGTTCAAAAACACCATATTGAATATGCCACAAATTAACCCCAGAGTTCTGCAAAAACTTTTGGCGCACACTAAGAACTATGGGATATTCAATGGGTAGGTTTTTCTAACAGGCAATCAAGAATTTATCAGGGCAACCAAATTCATGGGTTTGGTTGTCCTTCTTTTGAAATATGGACAACCTCCAGGGATTTTTTTAAAATATCTGCTGTATCTCTTCAATTCACGCAGCTAAAACACACCTCGCTACCATAATTTTATTGTACAAGAAAATGGAAAAGATATAATAAAAACTGTACCAGCTTTTCACTGTTAATTCTGCTTTTGATGATACAGACCTGAAAATAATTTAGTAATTACCAACCTCCCTCTGTTCGGTCAAGGTAAAACCAGCAGTGATATTTTAAAACTTTAAACTCAAATTACACCATGAAAAAAAAAGTTGTAATCAATTTTTTTTTTGCCATCACCATTAGAAGGATAAGGACATTTTATACATACAAAAAAAAACATGTGATATATACAATGGAACTGAAACCAATTGTAGAATTGCACACAATTTAGGCATCCTGCTGATGAACAGTGTTTTGCTATTTTTTTTCAGTGGCATTATAGTTATGTCTGTTTAGATATCTATACACTTAAAAGTGTTTTTGTAATGATCACTGTATTTTTTGTTTATCTCAGCCAATTTCCAGCTGTTGAAAATGTTCAAATAGCTGTAAGTACTGCCTATTGTTGGTACTTGTTGACAGCAGCTCTGGGTACATTTACAACACCTAATCTAAACCATTAAATTAATAAAGTAAATTACCTTTGCCAAAAGTAGTTAAAGGAGCTGAAATTAGGAGCATTAGCTCATGGCCCCGAGATTATGTTTTGTAGCAACAGACTGTTGTTCTCAACAATTGTGGCAACTCATACGAGTCATTTTTAGTGAGTGTCGAGATAAATTGCTAAAACAAAGATTAAGAATTAAGCAAGAAATTATGAATAAAACAGTCAATAGATTTAATGGAGGTTTGATTATCTGTTAGGAGGAAAACCCATTGGTGGATCATTCTAGGGCTGTGAAGGAGTACAGTGGCTCAGCAGCAGACAAAGTAAGTGTTGACCGGGGCAGAAAGGCAACCAAGTTTTTGTTTAAAGATATGATTACTTTGAGAGCTGGCATAGTTTCTTAAGGGATCAATTTCAGTACATTTTACTGTTGTGTTTGCTTTTGTTTCTCAGTTGGAACCGCTTCCTCATGAACTACGGCCAGTTTCTATGTTGAAAATGACAATGGATTACTTAGCAACATCCATTATGGATGCCAGTAATGATCGATGGGCAGAGTGGTTTGACTTTCTCTGGAACAGAACAAGAGGAATACGAAAGGTGCGTGTTATCTTGGCTTGGTAAGATATTAGAGAAATATTTGTCTATTTAACAATTAGACCTCAAGGATGAATGGACTACAAGTCTCTTGACACTCAAACTTGCAGTCCATGAGGACCAGAGGCAGCGCTTGAACTTGGCGGTCATTCGTCCAAAATGAGTAAAAATTCGCTATGACAAGTGTTTTTTTCCCTCCCACTTGTCCACTGGACAACCACAGTTTTGTTGTTCACCTTTTATAATAATCCGCATGCTTATATAAGCTAGAATATGGTGATAAGTATAATTCAAATAGTGCAAAATTTCAAAAAGAAACGCAATATATCTGCATGTCGAATACTTCAGCTTAGCAGGTTTTGCTTTGCATAAAGCCATAGCGTTCATGGTTCGAGTGTCCGCAATGTAAAATTTCAATTGATTGAATGTGAATGTACCAAGTTTATCATTGCGTGTGAACAAAGCTGTTACATTCGTATGGTTTTCTGAACTTGTTTGTGTTTCACAGTCAAAAATATTTCGACAGGCTAGAACCATGTAAACATATCTCATTTTTGTTAAAACAAAAAGTAGGAATATCAAGTAGGCACATCTAAGATAACCTAAAATTTGTCAGCCTAACATTTGATTTATATCATAAGATGTAACAAGACACTTACACAGATTTGAATCCTCAACTTTTAATTGCATTTTGAAAAACAAATACAAAGAAATAAAATTTATCAAGCTGCGATGATGATATTTTGGCACTACTTATTTATACTTAAAACAAGAAATAATAATGAAATTTGAAGTGTTTTATTTTCTTAAAAGTCTTAAGTCTTTGGGCAATAACAAAATTACTTTTGGGGACCAGTAAACCCAACCCTTGGACAAGTAAATTGTGAGGTGCAGTGGTCCTTGGACTAGTAGTCCAAAAAGTTAAGTTCGAGCACTAAACTCTGTCTCTTAAACAGATAATCATTCCTTTTAATCTGCATTTTTTAGATGCATCATTCTATTCAACCATAAGCTGACTGTTGATGGTGTAAGGAAATAACAGCAGCTCTGTTAACTTACCAACACACTGACTCAGAAAAGTACTCCACTTTATCTGCATCAAGGAAATCCTTCAGCCAATCTTCTACATTCTTTTCTAACCAATCGATCACCATCTACACATTGAAGGGGTGAAGTGGTACAAAAAAAATTTAAGGTAACACTCTTTTACTGGTATTTATTCAAAACAAGAACGATTCAAAGACTTAAGCTAAGCTTAAGACCTTTTATCAGCCAAGTGGCAAAAGACTCGCATCCTTGTTTCTGTAGTGTTAATCAAGATAAGATTCTTTCAGTGCTGCCAGGATGTAAAAAGTTGACACTCAATTCAGATGTAAGGGAGGATTCATTATTTATCAAGATGATGGGGTTGTGTAAAAAGAGACAAGGTCTAGTAATTTTTTTGCTAAAAAATTCCAGGTATTGAAAACATTTTGCAAAAATATAATGGGCTTTGAAAAATAATAACCAAACTACAAAATGGCCCCGCTTCAAAAATAAAAAAGGTAAAGTTTTTATATTTCATAGAACAATTTTATTGTTTATTTATTTCTGATTTACAGGTATTGAACTGCACTTCACATTTTCTTATGATTTGTATTAATTTTTCCCTGCATAGTACATGACAGAAGAGAGTGGCAGTGAATCTGATTCTAGCTCAGAATATGATAGCGAAAATGACATTGTTCTGGCACAATTAATGCAGGGCCAAAACACAGATTCAGATCCTGAAATAGAAACGGTCCCGAGTAATACAGAAGACATGAACAATCATTTGTTCTTTCAAAAATTAAGAAGTATTAAATGAAGTGTAAAAACAAGTTAAACATTCATTTATCATTGCTTGCAGAAAGAACGAAAGAAGATCAAGTTTTACAGGATTTGTTGTTATTAAAACTAATGTACATGAATCATAATAGTGATTTGTTAGCGTCTAATTGTAGTTCACCAATACCAAGTACCTTTTAACTACACAGGAATCTAATAGTATTATTTTCCAGCGAAATGTTTTTTGCCGGTCTGAAGCAATTTTCCATACCCATACCATCTATTTTGGAACTACAGGCATATAGAACAATTTTAAAGTGGTGTTTATAGCGTAAAATATTGTGAAAATACTTCAAACTATCTCAGATTTTAAAAATCTAATTCTCCATTGAAGTAAAATAATTTAAGATAGGCAGAACACAAGGACACAGGAAAGTTTTCACAGCCTGCCCGTCACTCTGCAGCTAATCCTGGCCACACTTTTCCGAGGAAGATTTTGGCGTTAGCCAGTTCATGGATTTTTAGAAGAACACTCGAAGCCATTTTTATTGTTTGTTTGTTTGTTTGTGTTTGTTAGTTTATTTATTTGCCACTTATGATACAAAATATACTTACTACAAGAATTACATAATTATATACAGTATTGCGGCTGGAAGAACCATCAAAATTATTGCATAACTTACACCTAATTTGAACAAGCAAGTACATTCCTTCCATCTTATTTTATTTCCCAATGGCATCACTTAAACAATGCTTATTGTCCAAGCAGTGCTGGCATATGTAAGACACGAACAATCAACTAGCCAGCCAGACCTGATAATGCTCATGTAGCGCGAAAACGTTTGTTTTTACTTAAATGATAGTTGTACTTTTAATGCCTTATTTTAAATTATCTCAGATTTACATTAAACAGTGACAGAACACAGTTATTTCTCATTTTTACGGTCTTTTAATTTCAACAAGGTCTTGAATATTCTTAGGAACATCTTATGGGTGTTAAAAAACTGCTTAAAATTCAGGACGGGCTTCGGAAAAAAGTTTGGTTCAAATTACACAACCCGGTCCTCTTGATAAATAATAAATCCTCTTTAATAAGGATACATTATATGATCACAAAAAACGGTCTGATCTCGGGAGTACCACATTTAGAAAAAGAGCCGCCAGATAGAGTCATCGCAATTGCTGTTTTACTTATTACTCATTTTTATAAAACTTAAAAGACCACGCTATATATTGCTTACAAATCAGAATTTACTTTCCCTCCAACTCGTTTTTATACTACAATAATTCACAAGTACCCAGAATCAACAAAAGCAGTATTTGGAAAGTAGTCTGTTACAGACGCTAAACTATCAATATGTCCATCCCACTTGCCTGATTTTGACGAGTTGATGCTTCACGTTCGTAGAGTGAGGTTGCAACCTTCTTTTCACTCAGGTTATTGCTCTGATTAGCAGAAAATAAAACTTGTTTCAAAATAATGGCAGGCAGAACCACTTACTAGGAGGAAGCACTCAACTCACTCTTAACAGCAATAACTACATAGCTTTATACACACATAGTACAACGTAATATTATAATGATTTGTATGTTTGTTCTTCAACTCATTTCCCTATTCTCAACACCTAACATATGGCATCAGAAAGTACATCTACCATATTTTATTTGTTTAACATATGAACAAAAAAATTAAACTAAACAAGCAAATGTATTTCAGATTTTATCAATAATAAAACAAATTAAGTCAATGAAGTTATTGCCAATCCAAAAAAAGCAGGACTGAAATACAAAACATACCACTGCCATGTCAGTGATCATTGATTCATCTTCAAATGAACTACCACGAAGTCTGTCACTAAAAACAGAATAATATAAAACGCAATCAATTGATAATAAATTAGGTGCATAGTTTGAATAACTAAATTAAGAAATACAGTATTTTAAAGTTTTCAAATTGACTCTGTTTGAACTTAAAACAAAGCTATATTGTCTATAATTTTTGAGAAAACTACAAAAACATACTCTGGGTTCCTCTAAACCTCTTTCATCGCTATTTAGTTAGAACTGTGGAATTGCGAGCACTTCTGTTACTTCTGTTATCTAAAGATAAATGTCCTGTCTTGGTGCATATTTTGCTGCTCAATCGATAGGTGATTTACTGATTTTACCTTTTCTTGGATCAAACACCCTTGCATCGCCTAAGTTACCACATTCTTCACGTTTTGTAAATGAAAGTATTAATATTATTTATTTAGGTTTTAAATAAATTATATCCCAAAAATGTCACCATTACTATCCTTCAAACAAGATTTTATAAGGTTAAATTTTGGGTTTTAAAGAGTTTAAAGAGTTTTATGTTTCTGTCTATAAACTTGAACAGTAAATCCCACTTTCAACATGCAGGCTTCTCTCTTTTTGAAAAAGCCCACTTATCTTGAACTGACCAACCAACTAACTTACACTAAGTCATGCATTATTTTCATTTTAACCATGTTGCCTCAGTCACTAACCTGTAAAGTGAGCCAATCAGGCGCCAAGTGTAACTCTCTTGAGTGATCAAATCCAGTAAATGAACTTGTTTTGTAAACCTAAATGATAAATGTCAATGTGTTAACTACATTTCCTGAAATAAAACCTTGATAGTGTCTATGGTGACAACGTCAGCATGGTGGCCAGTTGGTCTAACCTCTGACTTCCAACTAAAAGTGGGTTAAGCAAAAATAGTTTGCTTAAAACCGATTTCATTTTGGATAATCCATTTCTCAATTTGAAAAGATTTCCTGACAGTGTGATCTATTATGAATATAATGTAGTTAGCACGAACTATCATTTTCATTACATTATTGGCACCATTCAGTTACTGTGTGAATGATGTATCTCAGAAAGCAGTCTACAGACACATATATATAAAAAATCGGTGATGCAAAACACATAATTATGGCTTAATTGATGCACGAATGAAACAATCGGCTAAACTATTTGTGCACGCTTGTATCTCCTTTTCCACCAAAGCTGAATTAGCTTCCATCCTGATCAGTATCATAAATAGAGCATCAGCAATTGCCTAGAACTACAGTAAGCTGCAATGGATTGGTCCAGGGACATCAGAGAGAAAGCAGAGTGCAGGCTCCATGCAAGAACAGGCTTGAAATGGAAACTAAGGTGAAGTAACTAAACAAACATATGTTTCACAGTGTGTTAAACTTTATTCTTTATTACTTTTGAGGGGATATTGGAAAGTTTTCAATTTCTTGTAATTGATAGTTAATTATAAATATAATTGATTAAAATAATGTCCCCAAAATGGTTAAACAGTACCACAGAATTCATATAAACCAAAAACCTATCTTAAGCCAGCAACTTTCAGTGGTTCAACAAGGAAAACAAATAACATCCTCATAGCAACTTTTAAGTACTATGATTAAAATCTCCCTCCTCCAAAATTAAGAATCCTACTACTGTATTTAAGGAGGCAAACTATAGTAGTTGGCTATTACCAACTACAGCAAATTTGACCATGGAACTGCAAAGACCAAATTCCTTTAACAGTGGTCAGAGCAAAATTTAACTTTGTGTCACCTGCATCAAATTAAGCACCTATAACTACAAGTACAGTCAGTCCTCTCTAGTTGCCTTCTGTTAAGGAAATGGTGTAAACAGTGATAACAGGAAAGAACTCTGATCTACATTACTTTGGTTGGCCTGGCCTGCAGCTCTTCAGAACACTGTTCATTTCCCTCACTTGCTGACTACAAGCCTATGATCATAAGCAATGCAAAACATTGGCACAAAACATAAGGAACTGAAAAATCAGCCAAATAATACTGTTAGGACAAGATATGTAAGCATCTACAAAGTAGATATATTGGTTCAAGATGGCGCCGGTGTCAGTGTGATTTATTAGTTCTTCTCTTAGATGTGAAACACAACTATTGTACAATTGTTCAACTTGGCTATAATTAACAATTAATGAACTTTGTGAGGGCCAATTAAAAGCAATGTTCAACTCTTTGTTTTTTTTATATGTATTTACCATTAATGAAAGACACTGATTACATTTGTATGAATATCCTAAACCAATACAATGCAATGATCATGATATTATAATAAAAGAAAAACTATTGAATATAAATTATATAAGATTTTACTCTACTACCTTCTATAATGTTTTGTGTTCCTTGCACATTTACCTCTTCTATCAAAGCTTTATTTAACTATGAAATAAAAAACATATTTAGTATAATGTGTTACATGATGTACTAGATATAGTACAGGACATAGTGTCCTGTAGTTGTGTGTGTGGCCGCATGGCAGTTCATGTTTAAGTCGTTCAGTTTAAGCTTGTTGTTTAACTTTATTTAGTGTTAACATTATATTATAGTTTAAAGAACAATATCGATCAGCATTACTTTACATGGGGGCAGTGGTAAAACCACAACAATGAGTAATCACGAAGACAAAAGCCAAACATCAAACTGCCACAAGCCTTGAATGTGTCTCAAACGACAGCAAAAACTTGGAAGCTCTGGAAATAGATGTGGGAAAATTACTCCATTGTGACAAGACTGGATCAACAAGATGAGCGTTACCAGAAAGCGACGTTTCTGTGCACGATTGATGAAGAAGCCCTTGAAATTTTCAATGTATTTGAATTTTCCGCATAAGAAAATCCAAGCAAGGTCAGTACAATCATTCAGAAATTTGACGAGTGTTTTGCCAGAGATATTAATGAAACATACAGTATGAACGATACAAATTTAACCAACGACAACAATCGGAGGCAGAAAACTTTGATAGCTACTTGACCGAACTAAACAGCCTTTGAAACACTTGTAATTTTTGCACCTGTCTGAGCAATTCACTGTTGCGTGATCGCATTGTGTTGGGTATTCGTGATGACCAGGCTTGAAAACATCTCCTGCAGGATCGCAAACTTGACTTGAAACAAATATATGCATAGACATCTGTAAGAGTGTTGAGAGTGCCACCACCCACATGGGTGTTTTTACAACAAAAAAAGAGGAAATTATGGCTGTTTCGAAGTATGGAAAATCATCAAGCAAACCATGTGGCGACACCCAAACAATGTGCCAAGGGAAAAATGGAAAATTTGCTGAGCAGTCCAGCCGGCCCAAATGCAAATTTTGTTTAAAAAATGATGTGTTGAAGAGGGAGCAATGCCCGGCTTGGCAGAAAAGATGTAATTCTTGTGGTCTATTATATCACTGGAAAGGGTCTGAAGTCTGCAAAAACAAGCAAGTTCACAGCATTGCACAGAGCACTCCTCCCTATGACTCTGACTCAGATATGGCAACTTACAAGGTGAGACCAGTTGATGCATATGTGAATGGCATCAAAGTTGACAAAGGTAAGCCAGTTTATTGTGAAATGCTTGTAGCCTCTAAACCTCTAAATCTACAAATTGACTATGGTGCCACGGTCTGTCTTATTCCAAAAAGCCAAATTGGTGACACTCCAGTTGACCCTGTGAACATTACCCTAGAAATGTGGAATAAGAGAAAGATGAAAGCACTTGGGGTATGCAAATTAATTGTTCTTAATCCTAAAACATCTCAGCAGTATTTAGTGAAGTTTGTTGTGGTCCAAGAGGAGTTAACGCCCTTGCTGAGCCGAAA
>JAOBAY020085160.1:0-18508 GCA_025331085.2 Zoanthus sociatus
TGATATTTATTATGTAATAATATGTAGATACTCCATCTGCCTAGACTAGCACCTAAGCTATTCGCAGATGGAGTGTCGAAAAATTTTCGTGTAAATGTAAATCAATTGCTGAATAAGTAACGTAAACCACAAACAGCTAGTAATAACGTACCGGTCGCTTTCCGAGCGATCTAACAAAAACAAATTAAAAGAAGTTAAAAAGTTATTTAAAACAATAAAAATCAAATTATAAAAAACGAAGTATTGGCCATTTCTTTTGTGAGATTTGGTAGCGGTTTTAAGAGAGATCGATATGTGAAAACTATAGGAGTCAGGTTGGCGTAGTAGTCATCAGCCGCCTCCCACCTCTACGACCCGGGATCGAGTCCTGGGCTCCGCATGCAGGCTGAGATTTGTCGAGAGCCTACCACGACAAGGTAGCAGTCCATAGGGAAGTTTCCCTTGAAGATTTCTAACGAAGAACTGCGACAAAAAACTCGGATGCAACAAGCTATCAAGGAGGTGAAGTGAAGAAGATGGAAATAGATTGGGCACGTATTGAGCATGGAACCCTCCAGACACCCGAGGATCCCACTGACCTGGAAGCCGCAAGACAAGCGAAAGCGAGGAAGGCCGAAGGAGACCGGGAGGAGGACAGCCGTTGGGAGGCAACAGATGGGAGTGACGTCATGGAATGAGGCGAGGAGGGTCGCTCTCGACAGGCGCGAATGGAGAAGCCGGGTTTCTTGCCCTATTTTCTTACAGCACGAAAGAAGGAATTAAGTTAAGTAAGTCAATTCTTTGAAAAGTAATATTTTAAATGACATGCAATTTAATGTTTCATGTTTTTGATAAAGTAATCGATACGTTAATTTTATACGATATAATTGTAATAGCAGGTTTGGCGCAATGACAATGTTGTGTCCTATATATTTTTTATATTTCATTGTTATGTTCCATTGTTAGTGTTCGTTAAAAAGTTTTTATTGGTATCATTAAGTTTGATTTAAAGATTTTAGATAAAGTTTCTTAAATATCTTTCAAGACAAAGATTAATATTCAAGAAATTAAAGTTCATAATTTCATTGCTGTCGTTTGTGTCTTGATTTCATATTCATTCATGATTGTTTCCAATTCTTCTGACACCATCGCATGCCAATAAAATACCGTAAAGCCTGAATTATTTGTTTAATTTTAGGAGTGCAAAAAATTTATAGCCATAGGTTATATTTATAGGTTATATCATAAAAAGGTTTTATGCTATAAATTCCTGCTGTGTTAGAGTAATTTCACTTAATCTGCCCTCCAAATGTACAAGATTGATTTTAACAACATTTTTTATAGTTATAAAGGTAATAACGAAGGGCATTGGCTGAACTCAGGGAGCCAGGCCAAATTTTCAGGTTTTTTTGAGGGCGGAATAAGAAGAATAAAAAACTGCTTCCTTGGCTTGATCGAAATATCAAGCCGAGGTTGAAGAAAATAGATATTTAGTCGGAGCTTACATGAACTCGTCCTTCCGCCATCATATTATGCAAAAACAACAACAAGTTTATTTCTGCCCTCCAAATAAGTCATGGTCCAATAAAAATATGTGTACTTTATTTCTATTGTAATCTTTTGTGTTGAATGAATTATTAGACTACAGGTAATGCGAAACCACTCTATTAAAGGCATGTATCCATCTACAATTCCACTGGGCACATGGAGTCCTACACTGACTATTTTGTAAATCTCATCGGCACAGACGAAAGAAATTCAACTGTATTTTATAACAGTTTCTAACATGTCATTTGAGATCTGGCATTAAACTTGCATTAAGTGCATGCATATTAAATTTATTGCTCCTCAGTTTGCTTTACCAGCTCTGGTAAATTGTTTTGAGTTACTTAAGATTTCAAAATGTTTCAAGGAAACAGACATAGAAATATGATTATTATGAATTCAGCTAACACGATGGCTGCCATTTTGAAAGCGTTTTCACTATACACTCAAGCAGACTATTTGTTTTAAAATTCATGTAAATCTTGCTTTGATTATAAACTATTCTTGGATGTAAAAAAAATGATAAAGAATACAATTAATTTCAAAGATATTGAATATTTCCGGAATTTCATTAAGTATACATATAAGCTTGATCAACATGCAATCATTGTTTAAGTTATAAAACTATTAAATATTTACTGTGAAATGATTTAAAACGTGTTCAACAAATAACAAGTTCTGCGGTCTAACACTTGACCGTTTTATTTCTGCTTCATGAAAAGACATTATTGATCAAAGTTAAGTCCTTGATGTAGAACTGATAAAGTTCTATTGTTTCCTCATATTCGTGTATTAACTCTTCCATCGCGTATCACTACGGCAATTTTCTTTGTTGAGCTTGAAGATTATTCTTCATTTATAAAAAGCGGACAAAAAACGTTTTTGTATGGCCAAGAAGCAAAACAAGATTAGTTTCAGAAAACTTGACGAATGAACTTTTAAGCAATATCTTTTTAAATTACATTTGTACTTTACAATCTCCGAGGAGTCAAAAAAGACTCCAATGGCTTAATTGCATCACTTTGGATTTAATTTTCTTTGTTCAAACAAAAGCTTAGAAGGTGTTGAATATTCAGTATTAGGTCTGTTGACCGAACTCACCAATCAAAACAAAATGCCTGGTATGTGTTTATTTATTTGCTGGTTACGTCGGCAATTGAGATAAAGTTTGTTGCCTCGAAAAATTACTCTCCGTTAATGACCATTAAATGTTGAAAGTGTTGCTGTTACAAGCTCAAGTGTAAATGGAGTGAAATGAATCGAGTCTGACAAATTGGTACAATCGACAGAAATATGTATGCTGTTGTCAACGGTAAGAAATTTTAAAACAAACAAGATTACCAAACTTTGAGCGTGTTCAACCATCCTGGTTTTGTGAAAAGCAGAGAGCACAGAAATCGTTTGCATTGGTTAAAAACTTGTTTTATTCAAAGAGAAACGAAAGTTTCTCTGATAAATTGTCACTCCATTCTGCAGATTTTAACTCACAAAAACATATATTGTTTGCGGCGGTGTTTTATTGTGCTATTATAAATTCATGGCCGTGTACAAAAATTAATGTCGTTGAAGTTGGCTGTCTTAATTTGTAACAATTAAAACATAATGTCGAGAAATAAAAAAATAACTGCTTTAAATGAACTGGAAAGGGGCGATATCAACGATGCTAAAAGAGATTTGGTAATGCGTTTTGTGAAGGACCAAGAAACACTACAAACTTCACAAGTTGACTTAAAACTCATTGGTGATGAGACAATAGACATTATAGATTCAGCCATGGTTGTCAAGGAGGAAGATAAGATCGCTAGTGGAAAACTCGATGAAGCCCAAAACGCACTTCTATCGAGGGACATTGCTGTAATAAGTTTAGGAGAAAATGAGTGTGGTGATAATGCATCTGATAAGGTTGTCGCACCAAGACCACCATCTCGCGCACGTAGACCAAAATCTCGAAATAGAAAACTATCTTCAACCAAATCTAATGAAAGAGAGAGAAAACCGTCTCAAGAGCTGCCGACTACTTTTCACCACATTTACAAGCACGAAAGCGCATCTTCGGAAAATGAACCAGATTTATACTCATTGCGACAAGAAGGAAGAACTACATTCAATGAATGTGCAATTTACTCAACTTCTGATCCACTTCACGGTTTTAACACGGTTGAAAGCCATACTAACGCCACGGATCAAAGATTAGAAAACTTTAGACCAAAATCAACCTATGAACAGCGGCGTATCAGGTCTGGGGAAGTGATTACAGCACGGAAAACGTCTGCAAATGTCCCGGAGCGATTAGCATGCGGAATCAGTACGCTGATCGGCTCAGCGTCACGACAAAAAAGTAACAACTGCGATGATGGTAATAGTAAAAACCGCAGAACATTTTTAAATCTTGGCACAATAGACAAGCAAAAATCTCTTGAGAGACCACTTGGACTGAAGCCAGTACACCCGACCGAATTCTCAATATTTCGCAGGAATTTGGGAGCCTCATCCGCGGCGCCGTACGTTTTTGTAGAGTTACCGCCAATTGCAACAAAGACTCACCCGTATCCATTCCCTCCGAGTTAGCAAAGCGCCAAAAACCTGTATCATGTTTATAAAGTTTTGGGTACTAGCATTTTAGTACTAAATTCGCTCACACCTTTGGTAAAAATTTTAGCTTCATACTGTTTTCAGCCTAACAGTTTATTTTGACAGCTTTAGTGTCTGACTATTTATTTTGTAGTTTTAACAGTAGAACTTTTTATCGTAGTCTTTTATCGTACATGTGCTTTGCTTATGCGAGTAAGGGCCTGTTCACATGCATGATGCAAGATATCTCGGGGGGTTGGGATGAGACTGTCCTTGGTTCACATGAGAAAACCTGACTCGTTCTGATAGGAACGCATGCGCACGGTCCACAAAGTTGTCCCTAAACCCCCGAAATAGCTCGGGGTGAACTTTTCACATGGACCGAGACAACTTTACCCCTAGGGCTATTCCTACCTTCCAGACCGAGATATCTCGCACCTCCGAGTTAACGTTGTCTCGGCTTCATGTGAGCGGAATAGCTGGAATATAGGGTACGTAAATGTAGAGAAACTCGACTGGGACCGAGATATCCCTACCGCACGGGATTGAGACATATCGCCTCGTGTGAACAGGCCCTAACTGGAGTGAAAGTAATATTAAGAAAACACAAACTAAAAAGCCCAACACAAATATATATCGAGCAAATTGTACAAAACTAAACTGCATATACGTATACAATGCTAATAAATCATGGATGAACTACTAAAAATGCCTTATTTGATTCAATTAAATTCTTGATCGCAAAACCCATATTGTATTCATTCTGTCTCCTCTATTTTTCAAGCAATATCACAGGTTGCTGAAACTTAAAACGTTTGTTTGCCCAGTTAGAATTGTTTTGTACCGCCGATGGATTTTTTATTGACCTTATCAGATGTTCACTCTGACATTATTAAGCTTGGCAACACTTTACACAGTTAGTTTCCATATATGGTCATTCGGTATTTGAGCTGATAACCGAGATTGAGTGAACCAATCAGAACGCCAGAAACGCAATATTCGAGGTTGAAAACCTTTTATATAACATGGAGCGTATGCTTGATTTTTTCTTAAGTCTTAAGAAATGGTTATGATTACTTGGGAAAGAGCTGTAACCTTTTTAAATAGCTAGTGCCCAATAATTAAAGGCTATAGCTCACCAAAATCTCGGCCCGCTCAAACATGAGAGCCCAACAAATTGTGGCAATCTCTGCTTCCCCCAAAGTCCCCCCTCCTTTTGCAGCTAGTCCATTGGACTCTTTTTATTTTTTTATAAGACTATTGTTTTTCGGACCGATGCCGGATATTCTTATTTTTTGGCCAGTCTTAGGCTGAAACTATTTTTACAAATAAAATGACTGTGGTATCAAAGAGCTTGAAATTTTATAGATCTATATTTGATTTTACCATTTCAAACATGCAAAATCTGAACCTCGGCCAATTATGCTTAAAATATTCTTAAAATTTGGCCAGTTTCAGCCTCAATATTCTTATAAAGTATATTCTTATAAAGAAAAGAATGTATTATCGTTTGTTGACAACAGGGCCATTTATTCGGGCGAAAATAAGGCGTGTCTTATAAAAAAACATCGGGCGGGCAGGCGGTCTTTTCCTTTCCCTCCCGGCCCCAATTTTTCAATTTTGACTGTGCTTACAATAGGCATCTCCGCTGACCACAAACTATCTCGTGTTCAGAGGATCATCCATCGCACATTCAAAAGATCGAGACATGGCTCAGATATAAAAGTGACCGGAAGTGCCCAGGATCGTCCTAGCAGAACACAGGAGGCTCGTCACAAATAGTGTTAGTACTCGCCTGTCGGCTTGCAGCAACAATCTGAGGTTAAAATGACAATGTTAAAAAAAACTTTATAACCAATGCAATGGCCGATGAAACACTGTTTTTTTCACATAAAAAAATCTGCCTCAAATCAAAAGAAAAACGCAGCATACAAGAGCATCTGATAGGGTTAGTGGTTTTTAGCAAATAAAGTGTATGACAGGTATGAACAAAATAAAAACATTTGATCCTAGCTTGATTTGTTGAAAAATAAAAAAATATTCAGACTGAATAAAAATTGCAGGGTTGGTCAGGTGGCTAAAAGGTCCCCTCATAGTTTTTTAGGTCATATGTCTGGAACGAAAGGCAAAATCAGTTTGACTGTAATGTGGAAGTTTACATATGAGGCAGTAAAATGCGTCGGATCACGGCGTCTGTGGTCAAATATCATGACAGTGAGGTGTGTAAAGATGCATGGCTGCCAAACGATGCGTAGAATTGGGAGATTTGGGCCACTTTAGGTACTTTATCATTCAAATCAGTTTATGGCGGTTAATTTTATTACTGCGAAGACCTTTAACAACGCCTTAGCGGAATAAACTCTATTATTATGATCGTATTAAACCTTAGAGTGGCATTGTTAGAGCCGCTAATTAAAATCGATTTATTGCCGACGGCTATGTTTTCAAAGCGCAGTATTCTGCATCGATATCGCAGAGATCAAGGTTAGAAATGCATCGCAGGGTGATTTTTTGTTTAATTACGTACCGATATTCCCGCGCATATCGCATCATTAATAATTAAATTGGTACTCACGAATTGCTCTCCGAGCAATAGCGCCGATAGGAAATAATCTGTTTTTGATGTAAATCATAGAGAAAAAACAGTCAATCAAACTAAAGTTGATTTTTTGTCGTCAATTTTCAACACGTGACTGAATTTGAAATTCTTAAGGAAAAAGGTTCATGTGACCTGCGGCTGAGCAGGCAACTCAAAATACTGAATAGGCGCTGCAGTCTGTTTTTTTTCTTTAAAGATAGAGGTCTAGAAAATACACACAACATCAAATGTTCCTATAAAGAACCTTCACGCGTTTCCGAGGCCAGTGTTAGAAGTGAAAATTGGTTGATAGTTGCTAGGCACATCAATGTAGTCAAACTCATTAGTATACTGTATGGCCGACGTGAAAAGTATACAAGCGAATTTGTTTTGAACAGTGAGATAGTCAATAAGAACGGAATTAAATCGGTGTTCAAAATGTTTTTGCCATCATTATTTATGAAAGACGGATTGTAACCAATATACTTTACTTTTGATGCGTTTCTGGCAAGAAACTCGGACTGACAGCCACTTAGTGTTTGGTGCGGTTACTTGGCTGGCTGCCGGTCATTTAGACACTTCCAATTATTACTTCACCTGAAACCAAGATATATCTTTAGTTCGGGAACCTTGGAGTACGATTCAAGTCCAGAATGTCCTGCTGTGATAGCTCCAGGCTGCAGGTGGATATGGACTAATGGCTTTATTGTGCGTCATTTTACAGTTGAATTTTTAGAATAACAAATCATGCACTTCTGGAAAAACAGGTGTATGTGCCCTGTTTCAAGAAACGTTGTATATAACTATCTGCAAATAATAGTAAGCGCAACTTGAAGATATTTTTTTTTATTGCCGAGTCAGCCGAGCGAAGACGCGAGGCTAGCGAGGTGGCAGAATTATAGAGCCGTGCGAAAGAACTATACACTTTTACTTAGATAGCGTTTACACGTAGCCGGTTATTTTTTGTAAACGTACATTTTTTTATCCGTTTAGGCCAAGTGTTTACACGTAAATGCCTAAACGATGAATTTAGCCGGCTATTTTCGAAAACGCCAGCTATGCGTTTACGTGTAAACGGTCGGAGACGAGTAAAAATATAGCCGGATAAAAAAAATAGCTGTCTACGTCTAAACGCTGCCTCAATAACAGATGAGGTACTAAAAATGAACTGTAAAAAGTCTTTCTATCAGTTCAGTTAAGAACAAAATAAGAACATTTTGAGCCTGAAATGGCCGAAAAAATAAGAACATTGAGCCTGAGCTAAATTTTGCTGGTTCTTAATAAAAAAAAGAGTATAGTTAAAGTTTTTTTTTTGTCAGTCAATTATCTACCTCTTAGTTGTTGTTTTTGGACTTACCGAGTTTTTCAGCATTTCAGTGAATGCCCAGCTACGTTAAAAGGTATAAATGTAGTTTGCAAGCAATTTTTCTTTTTATGTTGTGTTCTATATTATATGTAACAACAATAAAAAAAAATACATTTATATACAATGCGTCAAGTCTGCTTCCATCAAGCAGGAATAGGATGACTCTTACGCAACGAGGACGGAACGCGAACAGCCAATTCTAAAAACACATTTCTGGTTCTCTCTTCACTTTTGTAAAGGTCATTAGAGATTCGTTTCTTTGCCTTAAACTTTGTGAGTAGAAAAATGATTAACTGTTTCTCTATGAAGCTAAAAAGATACTGAGAAAGTTTTTGCTGTTACGTCCTTGTAGTCCCGACAACTCTAAAAAAGGACTTTTCACGTTGTAATTTTACCGACAACTCCGTGTATATGCCGAGCTCGATGCATTCCAACGTGGAGTTACTGTATTTCCTATTGATCTTTGCCGTCGTCGGCATTGCCAACCTCGTAGCGTAAGGTCCCTGATGTCTCTTAAACTCTGTATATATACCAATTAAACATAGTTACAAAATTCGGTTGCTGATGTTTTAAGTCGCTCAGACGTAGAGATAAATGTTTTTGGTATAATAGTGTTTTAAAACACGTTAGTTCAGATTTGTAATGGCCTGTCTACAAGTAAATATTATTAAATATGTTTTTTTTAAAATGCTTTGTTGTACTCGGTGATTGAAATCGAAATCTAATCGAAACGCCATATGCTTCCATAAGATGATCAAGCACTATCGTTATACACGCGCAGTTTAGCTCGCCCTATATACGATTCTCATTGTCAGATTGGTGATCACGTGAGCTTGCACAATTTAAATGTATGCCAATCGGGAAACATTTTCATCGAATGTATCACGATCGGGATAAAATTGCATGAGGCAAATAGATTGTGCGATCAATTTTTAAAAAAAGCACTTGATCAAAACGTGCCTGAGGCGGGTGGCGTGATGTTTTCGAAGCTAGCGGTTGAAAGCGTTTTGCTACGCTGCTTTTGCAGGGGAAAAGTCCGAAAATACCGGTAAAGTAACTAAAAGTGCCGTGTCAACATTTCTTCCATCTTGCCAGGAAGTTCCTACAGCAGATTCTGATTCCATTAACCTTGAAGAAATATCGAAGGAACAACTCAGTGAACTGTTAATAACCTTTTACCCGAACACTAGAAAGAAGAACGGCGAGAACTACAAGAAGTAGATCTTAATGGCATTAAGGTTTGGTCTGCAAGGAAATGTTATGCTCAAAAGAAATTTGTAATTTATGTTCGCAATGTGCACAGTAAAAACACAGAAGTACGGTTTCAGCCACTTGTTTTTCATGTTAAGATTCTGAACACGGTTGCTCGATGTTTTCGTATCAGTCAGTGATACAATTTCAAGAAAGTTGAGCTGATATAAAATATGTTAACTGGTTTATTTACTTTATTCTATAACAGTTTATATAACAAAACACTTAATACCTGTTCCCTCCGGAAATAGTTTTGTTTTCCCTCGAGACTCGTGGGAAAACAAAACTGTTTCCCTCGGGACCAGACACAGAATGTATGTTTCCGCAACTTTCAAGGAAGGGTCGGCTGGGGAAGGGGGGATAGGTGGGAGCTAAAGGTATGTCTTGTTATGATCAGCCATTTGAAGACGTTTCTAGGAAACTGAATAGATTAAAATCAACCCTCATAACTGAAAAGCCGCGTAAAAGGCAAGAGAAAGACGAGAATTGCATTTGCCGCCAAAATTCGTCTGCGATCCGCCATTGTCTTATTTACTTAACCACTACTAGCTCTTGAACCTATAGAGGTGGTCCTACCTAGCATGTAGAACTGGGCTATCTTCACCCCTAATAGGTAGGGTACCCTGTCCCCTAAGGTACTCTTTCTCCATGGAAACAGGCCCTAAATGTTGTACCTCGTTTAACCCTCTTTCCAGTTTCTGTACCCATCCTCAATTTACATTTGATGCTTTGTAGTAATGATGCTCAAATTGGAAAAGTTGCTCCAGGATCATACTAACAACACCAAACAGCATACTGATATGGTTGTATATTTATTGCCTATACTTTTATTTCGTTTGTCGTAAAATGGAACAGTCTTTAGTCTGACGTTCCAACAGATCTTAAGCTTGCTCTTGACGAGCGGCATAAACGACGTAAGCGCAACCGGAAGAACCCGCAAGTCAGTTTGAAAACGAACCGGACGCAAGCATAAACGCAAAAAATCAAACGATTCCTCTTCTGTTGTTGTCGAGTCTGTGTTGTATTTTGTTCTCACGAGAAATGAAAGCAACAGAAGTAGAAAAGGACATAAATGAAAAGTAAAAGTTGCCCCTTCCGCCGTTCTCACGCTAATACGAGCATGTTTTCACGATGACATAAGAACATACTTCCACTTGCGGCCCGGTCACTTACGTCGCTCGCGAAAATTAGACCATTATTTCAGTCCAAAACTGATGATCACTGAGTTAGCACAGTTTTGGACCTTTACAAGTCGTGTGGTTTTGATTTGAAACACTCGCACTGTTTCAGTTTCGGTTACTTCCATGTATTTAAATAAGGCTGTAGATATTGCTATGATATCTGGACGAAGTAAAATAAATTATGCGTGTACATGGATCATAGTGATGTAATCAAAGTGTAGATATTGTGATATCTGGACGATAAGAAGGAAAATGTATGTATGGTTCATGGTAATGTAATCAGGGTGTAGATATTGTGATATCTGGACGATAAGAAGGAAAATGTATGTATGGATCATGGTTATGTAATCAGGGTGTAGATCTTGTTGTAATATCTGGACGATGAGGAGGAAGATGTGCATGTGGATCATAGTGATGTCATCAGGGTGTAGATATTGTTGTAATATCTGGACGATGAGGAAGAAGATGTGCATGTGGATCATAGTGATGTCATCAGGGTGTAGATATTGTTGCAATATCTGGACGATGAGGAGGAAGGTGTGTGTATGGATCATGGTTATGTAATCAGGGTGTAGATCTTGTAATATCTGGACGATGAGGAGGAAGATGTGCATGTGGATCATAGTGATGTAATCAGGGTGTAGATCTTGTTGTAATATCTGGACGATGAGGAGGAAGGTGTGTGTATGGATCATGGTTATGTAATCAGGGTGTAGATATTGTTGTGATAACTGGACGATAAGGAGGAAAATGTGTCTATGGATCATGGAAATATGGCTATAAGCGTTGATATGTAAGCACAGACATTTCCGGATGCAGGCGTGGATCCGGACGTAATGCATATGTAGAGTTGCATGGTTTACGTTTGAAACACTAGTGCAAATTTGTTCAATCTATCTGTATTCCAAAAGGTCATTTGGTTCACAAGTTGATTTGATGTAAAGTATGGATAAGGGTTAGAGTTTCGGAATAATGATAAGTTCCAATCAATGAGTACACTTTATATGTGCTTTGTGCACAACCTCACTGGATACAGTGTCTTGTATGATTATTATGCAGTCCAAAAGACGTGGCTGGTGTTCAAAGTTGAAGTAGTGTGTCATTTTAAGGAACAGTACAGGAACATTCTGGTATGCGCCTTCAAACAGCTTTGTCACATGGCGAATTTAGAAAATCTTGTCAAGGGAACACTGCAGATCTTCTATAATTAGCGAATTAGCCTCCTTGCAGAATAAGAGACTCTCTGCACAGGAAAGGTTTCGGTATGCACCTTCCAACAATTTTGCCGTCTTAAGAACTGAGGAACGATCGGGACACAAAAATTTTCTGATAATAACTTTCAAACAACTTCGCCATCTTTCAGAACAGGGAAACATTTTGCGCAGGAACATCTTTGATGTGCGTCACCTTCCTATAACTTTGTTTTCTTAAAGAACTGGGGAGCACTTGGCACAGGAATATTTCTGTTGTGTGTCTACCAACATTGCCATTGAGCAGAATTGGGAAACGATTGGCGCAGGAACATTTTCTGGTGTGTGCCGCCTTCCTACAACTTTGCCATCTTGTATAACTAGGGAAAACTTGGCACAGGAACATTTATGAGGTGCGTCTTCCTACAACTTTGCCATCTTGCACAACCGGGAGACACTCGGCAAAGGAACATTTTAGATGTCTGCCTTCCTACAAGTTTGAGATTTTCAAGAAGTAGGAGCAATCGGCACAGGAATATCTCTGGTGTGCGCTGCCTTCCTACATCTTTGCCATCTTACAGAACTCAGGAATACTTGGCACACGAATATTTCTGAGGTGCTCCTTTCTACAACTTTGCCACCTTCCAGAACTGGGGTACACTCGTCACAGGACATTCCACGGTGTGTGCTTTCCTACAATATTGTCATCTTGTAGAACTGGGAAAACCTGGCATAAGAGGCATTCCTGTTGTACACTTTCCTTCAAAGTTGTCATCTTGTAGTATTGGGATCATATCTGGTGTATGTGTAGTTTTGGCTTTGTCATTTTCTAGAATTTAACAACTTAGTACAGAGACAGTGTTGCTCTGCTTTTTCCTTATTTTTTTTTTTACGTTTCACAAGAGAACGTTTTTAACGTTTTTACAACCCTTAGTACAGGAACTTTTCCCAGCCTATATTTTCCTACAGCTTGTTCATCATACAAAAAAGCGGAAAAACCAGAATTACGGAACCACTCAACATTGGGTTCAACTTTAAGAGCTCCTTCTTACACTTTGATATCTCCCAGAATTGAGAACCATGGGCAGATGCGCGCTACCTTTAAATTTCCCATCTCTAAGAACTGGGAACACTTCGTTTGCGTGCCACTTCAAACGGCTATGCCATCTTACATACTTGGGAACACAGGGCTGGAATCCTTCTTTCTTCAACTTTGCCGAGCACATGGCTGGTGTGCGTCTTCCTACAACTTTGCCATCTTACAGAATTGAGGAACACTCAGCACAGGAACGTTTCTGGTGTGTGCTTTCAGTCGTAGATTGCGATCATCAGTAAGCAGAACAACCTTTCGACGAATGGTCATTTGATGATCAGCTAAAATACAATAATGTTCATTATAAATTATACCATAATATGATAATAATAATAATAATAATAATAATAATAATAGCAAAAATTTTAAGGAAGCTGTTGGAAAGCTGACAGAAAAGAAATGACGTAAAGGAGGTTTGGCTATTGGCTATGACTCGATCCTTTAGTGTAATGTCGGCATAACATCAGCCCAAGCTAAAGTGTTACAATTACATAATAATAAGAATAACAATAACAATAACAATAACAATAATGACATGTTCTGGCAGTGTAACCTCTTCAGCATATAGCTGTTATCAAAGAGCGCCATGGGGCACATAAAATATCAACAAAATAAATAAGCTAACTAAATAAAAATTTATACATGCTAATTATCATTGTCTAAATTAATATTGGAAATATATAATAAAACGTTCTAAAAAAGAAAGAACAAAAATCGTACAACCGCAAATACAGCACAGCATGAACAAGGCCAACATTAGCAAGCACTACCAGCAGAAATAACTGTTTTTGTTGTATACCAACTATCAAGGTCCATTTTCTTCGTACCCTTATTGGACGAGAGGACATCACGTACAGGTTTTGCAACTTCATCGCAACCAAGCACTTAGCGGGCAACAATATGTTATGGAACGGTAAATAACAAAACCGGTTATGAATTGAGCTTTTTTATGGAAAAAAATATGAAAAAGTTTATCAGTTTGATTTCAAAGGTTAACAAAACACGTGTTTCGATAATAAAACATTTCCTTTAAAAGCTACTTTTTGCTCTTCTTTAATAGTTGGTATATAACAAAATGCTTATTGACCTTAACCTCGGAAAGCAGCATGCTTCGGAAAACATCGGCGGTCTCGATACCACAAAACATATTGTTTTTTCTCAGTCCCAGTTAATTAGTGTTTAATATAAATACCTTCTGCCATTCGGTTCACAAAATTTTCTTCACAATAATGAAGACAGCAAGAAAGTATGACGTCATCATTGTTACCCTGTAATCACAGAAGAATACGAAGATAATATTTGGGTTATTTTTTTTTTTCACATAAAGATTACTTTAAAATATGTTGACCACGCACTTCATGAAGAACCTTGTATGTTTCAGGATAACATTGCTTAACAAACTAATGATAAGAGCTTTGATAAACAAGTTCTAATATGATTCGCTTATAAGAAATAAAACGAATTGTGCAACTCAAAAAAAGCAATCTAGCGTAGTGACTTTAACATAGATTACAGTTTTAACAAACATATTAACAATTGTGGAAACGAATAAATATAATAAACAAATATAAATTTATGTGATTGTCACGCATTTTTTTGTAGTCGAAACATGGCCGTCTTCTCAGTGACAAAAATCGTGAGACCAACGAGTAAATCGAGCTTCCCTAAAAAATTAACCGGAAAGGTAATCAGCATTTTATGGCGTAAAATGCTTTAAAATGGCAACGCTATCAAAAGTGAAACTATTTAAACATTATAATAACACTGACAAAGGTAAAGCAGAATTATCATACCTGGCACCTGAAATAACTATAACCACAAGCATAACCATTTCGCACGCAGGAAATGGGATGAACATCAGAACTTGACTCACTACACTCATTTTTTTATAAGAATATTTTAAGAATAATGCTGGTGCTTAGATTTTATTAAGAAAATAAAACTATTTAAACTATTTAAACATGATAATAACACTGAAGCACCTGAAATAACTATAACTACAAACATAACCATTTCGCACGCAGGAAATGGGAAGAACATCAGAACTTGACTCACTACACTCATTTTTTTATAAGAATATTTTAAGAATAATGCTGGTGCTTAAATTTTATTAAGAAAATAATTTTGTATGTTTCAAAAAAAAAAACATCAGTGATTACATGTATTGCAATTGCACTCTAATCCCAAATGGCAAAGCCATATACAGATCTATTAACTTTGACGCTCTTCGAAACCACAGCGGTCATTTTAACGAAAATTCAACGTCACCGATATTCCCGAAACTATGAATATGAAATTGGTAAAAATATTTTCAGCCTAAAACTGGCCACAAAACTAGGAATATCTAGCCTCGGTTCGAAAAACAATAATCTTATAAAAATAAGAGTGCAGTGTAGGATTTTCACCTAAATGTTTTCATCCTATTGCAAGATTGATAAGAGATAAGAGTAATAAAAAAGACCCACGCAGTATAGGATGATGTTACCTTCCTGCCAGAAGGATCTTCGCTTCTAAATGCTATTGTCTCCAGAACTGACCCTTTACTGGTGAGTGCTTTAACGCGCGAGTTTCTCTTACTGAACTCATCTTCAAGGAAATCAATCGCTGATCTGAAAAGGTTTTTGAATTCTTAGTTGTTTAAAAGCTAAAACAATTTGTGTTACGGAGAACTATATATTATGTAAATGATATAAAAAATAACTTAATCGTTACAAATTGACATAAAACAAGATTTAACCGACATTTTATAAGAGAAGTGGTGGGTGCAGTTGTTAAAATCTCTGCTTTTCGACCACCAGGTCCCCAGTTCAATTCCGGCTGTGCCAAGATTTGAATATTTGTGCAATCTCTTTTCCGCTGAGCTAACTCAGCTTTCCATCCTTCCGGGATAGGTAAATGAGTACCAGCGTCTGCTGGGAGCTAACCTGCGATGGATTAGTGTCCCGTCCAGGGGGAGTCATAAAGTTTCACCTGTTAAACACTATGAACAGGAAACAGAGATAAGCACCGACTTCATGGGCCACTTGGCTCGTAAAGTATTTAGCTATGAGAAGTGGAGGAAGCAAGAGAAAAACCAAATGGCTGTATAAGCTCTTGCTACCTGTTACTAAATTCAGATTATATAAGTATAGGTAAGCAGAGTTTTCCCCAGAATTGTTCACAAGACCGATGATCATTAATATTCATGAATATATAGTAATTAATATTTGTGAATATTACGAATATTTATGATTTTCAGTCACTTGCTATCATTCAGTACCATAGTTACTTTTCTTGCAAAAGACTGGGAACGAAATTCAAGATGTAGACATTTGCAAAAAAAGACACTAGTCTTCAAAAACTGTTTGTTTTTTCAATTTCATTCCTTAATAGTACTTCAGCTAAGAGCAGAGCGATGCTCAGAAATTACAAAGCGGTGGGGCACCACTGGTGCCACGGTCTGGAGAGAACACTGGTATTACTAAGTACTAATGTATTATAATAGTTAGCGTACTCTAGCTGAGCTGCCTCTAAATAAAAAAAAGTGAAAAAGATATTAACTGTTACTTTAAAATAATCACCAAAAAACCATGATCATCTAATATTAATATATTCTAATTTTGCATTATTAGAAGGGTTTTTGTAATATTGTAAAATATGGAAATCACAAAACAGGTTTAGACATGCATGCCACTTTAATAAAAAGCAGACCTGGGCCGGGTTGTTCAAAGGTGGGTTAAATCTAACCCTGGGTTAAGCAAAAATTTAAGAAACAATTTCTTCTTTAAGAAAAGGTGTACATTTCTTTTAGGCTCCTGTTTGAGTTTTCAACGGGTAAAGCTTATTAAACCTAAACTTACATCTCAAATCCTTCAATGTATTTTGGAAACAAAAACATCTGTTAAAGATTTAATCTTGGGTTAGCGCTAATCGAATTTTGAACAACTGGGCCATGTTGATAGCAAGAACAAAAACAATGTCTTTAACACATTTCCAGAAACAACTTTGGTTAGGCTTACCGAGCATTTTCCATGACAAACCGTGCGTGATTGATATCTTCATACTTGTTCATCTGAAGATCCTTCTTCAGACCATCCAGTTCATTTATCACTAAAAGAATAAGTTTTAAAACTTAATACAGCCTTACTTCCTCAATTATTCAAACAGGTTGAGCAAAACAAACGAGCCTGAGCTGTTCGGATACGCTGAAAATTTAGATAAATGAGATTATTATTTCCGTCTCAAAACTGAAAAAAGTGACATTTAATAACTCTCAAAAATGACTGTTTTGTACCTTTCACATTGTCATAAAAAATTCAAGTGCCATTTATGCTGTACTTTACGGCCCCAAATATGTCATAAAATCACGTTTACACATCGAATATCACCGTTTTGAGGGATTAACGTGACCATCACATGCATGCTTGGGGCGAGTATCCTTGAGTTTGATTATTCAATATGACGTTCGGATAATCGAGGATGTACTGTACGTTATAACTACTTTATAACTTGAATCTGGACTTCCAGCACTGTAACGAATTCAACTGCTTCTATCTACTTCTTCGGCCAGGTTATGGACTTTTGGTATGTTTAACCAAGTCATTAGGGTCTCGAGGTAGATTTTTTCAAAATCCCATATAAATCCCATATAAATCCCATATGTCTCGCCCTCAACTGAACTCCAAAAATAATGGTCCAGATTTGTTATTTCAGACTATATTATGACGTTAATTCTGTTTCCTGTTATTTGTTGCTACGGATGGCAAGAATGGAAATGGATTGAAACTTGAAAATGTTAGGGTCAATCTTGTCAATCTGATCCTTTTTAGCATCTTTTTATAATCCCAAATACGTCTTGCCCTCAACTGAATTCCAAAAATAATGGTCCAGGTTTGTTATTTCAGTAGAGCCTCGTTGTCAGGATTCATTGTCTACCTTTGAACTCAAAGCTCAAGCAATCTGTCCAAGAGACAGAGCCAGGCCGATGCCACCCATACCTGGGCACCGGGATAGGACTCACCAACGTTGTTTGCCTTCGAAACTCCCAGTGGCTGATGCAGCTCAGAAAGTAAGACCTTTCATGCTACAGATGTACGTGCAATTCTCGTCGGTACTTTCTTAGATTCCATTTCGGGTTGCAGAGCTCATGGCGGCGCATCTTTTCAAGCATGGCGGATGCTCCAACACTCTAAGGCCACAGGCCGTTGGTGGAATGAGTCGCTCGACCCCCAAACGGATCTCATCCCTGCCTAGCTCAAGGTGAACCTCCGAGCATCATGCTCCGGCTGGTCTTTTGCAGCCGGCAGCAAAGTGTCATCGAAATGATATGTGCATAAACTGCTCGACCACGGAATCTTCCAACACTAGCACTAAGGAGATTGCTTTCAGGTTCGATGAGACCTGGCAACTAAGACCAGTCACACCACCCGTGTCACCGGTAAACTCTCCAAAGAAGACTGGAACAAGTCAAAACTTGCACTAGCATCAACGCACGATAACATTAGCATCGTTTGGTTCAAAAGGTGGTCTCAGCAACTCAAGGAAGGCAATACTATCAAAATCATTCAATGCAAAGACCATTCCTACCGAGCTCAATCTACGAAGATGCCCCGCGTCACTGATTCAACAGGCTGCCGGCAAAAGGGGCACGGTTGGTCCCTGAGCAATTGCTGGCATCCGCTGCACAGAGCATGGCCACATGGAGAAAGTGCCACAAGAGGGCGGTCTTCGTGGCAGATGCCACACGAGCCAACGAAGCCGTCCACTGGAGCCCGG
>JAOBAY020085161.1:0-10529 GCA_025331085.2 Zoanthus sociatus
GTGCATGTCTCCGTTTTGCGCTTTCAGTCAAATTTTAACGAATGTGACGCAGATAGCGGCTCTAAGGTTTAAAAGTTCAGGCTGAAGAAGAAAGCAAAGAGAGTAAGAAAACAAAAAAGAGTTGATTTAGGATAGAATGTTTTTTAGGCACTTTTCCACAAAGCACGCAAGAAAAACAAACCCTGCACCGTCTAGTTGGAACCACTGGCTACGTCATAAGAACCTGATTCGTCACCAGTCTCTCGAGACACCAAGCTACTTTAAACTCCAAAACAAATTGTTTTAAAAACATTTTACCATTTCAAATGTTTTACTCCGTATGAGGGTGTTGTGACTTTTCATTTTCTGCAAGCAAATGTTTTACTTTGTATTAACCTTATTAATTCTTTTAATCACTTCAGCCTCAGATTGTCCTTAAGTTGTTCTAATTTATCAGACGATTTGAGTCTCACAGTTCTTATTAAGTTTGCTTATTAAGTGTATTCTTCTTTATAACAAAATACATATATATAGAATTGTATGCAAAACCTTTTTTGACAAAAATCGGAAGAATCTCAATATTCTTTCTACCCTTTTAGGTCGCATACTGCTCCGCTATCTTCCCCTACATACTATTGTTAGTACTATTGATCCGTGGCGCCACCCTTGAGGGGGCAGGAAATGGTGTGCTCTTCTATCTCACCCCCGACTTTTCCAGGTTGTTGGAGCCTACTGTAAGTATCAAGATTAAAACATTGTTTTTATGCCTTGGGTCATTACAACTGCATGGGGATGTAAAGATCTGCGATTATGATCGCCAACTCGTATAAAATTAGATACTCTGAAACCTTGATGAACCGCCCAAAAAAGTAAAGAGTAAGCCGTAAATGTGATTTTACTGAACGTTGTTGTTCGCATTCCGGTACTCGTTGCTAAAGGTTCCTATTATGGCTTTGTTCCTATTATGGCTTTGGGGAATTAGCTTATGTTACATGGTTAACATATGTCATAACGAGCTTCAACCGAGGTTTTACACGAGTACTCTGGTAGCATGCAATCATATTCGTTTATATTTTTCGAATCAAATAAAAGTGGTTGCAATCTTCCGTTCTGATGCAAAGACCTTTTGCTACGTACTGCAGAATCTGTTAGGCTTTCAGACGGTCTACAATTGTCGCAATGGGTAGCTAAGTCGGACTAACACGGTCGAAACATTCTTCTACAGTACTGGTGAAGCAGTCAACCTTAGTTCAACCTAATGGATGCTCCACCACCATTACCATCACTATCATCATCACCATCACCATTATTCACTGGAATTTTTAAGGTTTCACGCGTCATTTCCAATCTGCGATTGTTAACTTGGTGTCAAAACGCTCCAATGATGAGAGTTCCCGATCACGTCGCTGATCATCGCAGACCCTTACAAATAATATAGAAACTAAGGTGCAGCTCACATAGTATCTTTTACACAGTTTTCAGGGGGAACGAAGCATTTCTTGTCAGGTACGGTTGGCTCAGTATGCATTATGTAACCACACACTGGTCTTTGCATTTGCCCTCCGCACTGGGGTAGTAGATATCTTCTTGCCGCTCCCTAAATCAATAGTGACTCAAGTCAATGTAGATTGTTTTAAAACCCAACTTTAGCAAAATAGTGGATATACCGTACTTAAATGGCTACGATCAGAATGCATGCATTCTCAAAAGGTTATTTCAAACGCTTACTACCAGCCGTAGGGTCGGCTAAGGTTCAAAGTGTAGCTAATTCACGATAGAGAATTGGTGCCACTCAGTAATGCTTTGTTCAGATTATCCAGTAAAGACAAAATGTTGTCTCATATATCAATCCCAAACTGAGAGATGGTTTAGAATTTCAACCCTCGGTTGCTTATCGGGCCTGGTTTGCTTGGTGTCCGTTAAAATCAGATTAACTTTGTTGCCCTCGGGCATCCGTTAACATTAAAGCTATTTTTCAACTTTTTTTTAAAAAAATACGAATTATTTGGAATACTTTTGATTTACATTAAAATTTTGCTTGTGTGGATTGTGGTGTAATTAGATGCATACATTTGGGTAAAATAGTTTCCAAACTGTTTTGTTAAACGTTAGTGGAGCTATTGCGGTAACCTTGTGACTTACTTTGGCAACGATCAAAAAAAGCTTTTGTAGTTAAACACACTCTTCTGTTTTTCTTCAGGTCTGGATTGACGCTGCCTCCCAGATTTATTTCTCCCTAAGTGTTGGAATTGGTGGTCTTATAGCTTTTGGCTCATACAACGACTATAATAACGATTGCCAACGGTAATGTATCCAAAGTATTAAAGAATAAACTTTTTTATTATGTAGTTGTTGTACCTCTCACTCAAATACGTTTTCCGACTGGAAGAAAACATGTCACGTGTCTTGGGTCAAAAGTAACTTACTCCCTAGGGCTAGGGCGAACAAAACTCTCCAACTCCCTAAGTAAACAGTCACTTGAACTTTCGACTCACAAGTGATCCTTTGGAACAGCGGCAAATTTGTACGCCAGCCGCATCAAGCAAATAATTTTTATGCAGTTCAGCAACTAAACGGTTTCAAAAGAGATGTGAAGAACTGAACAACTTCTACGCGACAAAATCACGAAATCTAATAATAAGGTTTGTAATATGGAGTTTTATCATTTGAGATTTGAATTAAAGTTTATGATTTGTGACTCATCTTATATATATGCAAATTACTGGGATTGTAAAATTTTGCAGTAAAAGTGTAAGCTGACATCCGTGTATATTGCTCTATTTTGAGTTGGGAGGTTTATAGCAAAACACTTAATGACGGAAGCAGGCTTTACCTCGGGGAACGGTGAGGGTCTTAGGGAAACAAAAGTCACTGTTTTTCTTGGTGCTAGTTATTAAGTATACTATGTTATTATAATATAGATAGGACCCTACGCTCTCTGATTGGTGAGAAAGCTATGTTTTATTAGAGCATAAAAAAAACTTGTTTTAGTTGCTTTTCGTCGTGTAGAATCTATATTAGAAAGCAAATAAAGAAGCTTTTAAAAAAGCAGTGTATTAGTCTTTCATATAACACTCGCGGCTCGTGTTTTTTACGTTTGCCTAATTTTCTAAAATGCCTGTCATGTTCTATCACAGTCTAATACACAGCTTAAGTTTCTTTATTTGTTAAACAACAGATAGCTGAACATTTTGGAGATGCAACACTAATAATTGAAATACTTTTGCAATTCCGCAGTGACTCTGTTGTCATTACGTTGATCAACTGCGCGACAAGCTTCTTTGCTGGCTTTGTGATATTCTGTATGCTTGGATTCATGGCGCATGTGCAAAATGTACCGGTTGAAAAAGTTATTTCATCGGGTAGGTATCTCCAATCTCTTAGCTTTAGCTTTAAAATTTGATTGAATGAATATCTGTACTTCGTTTACTAATAAACTCACACGCTGCTGGCGACACAATTAAAAGTAAAATTTTAATAATAAAGAGCTTAAGCACTTGGCGTTCTTGCTGTCACGGAGCCCAACCGGAACTAAACTGTCAGCAGATGTCGCGTACATGAACATGTCATACGGTCGTGGTGATCATCATGGAGGCCTACAATCCGCTTTTTGCCTCCGTGTTGTCTGTCAGAACTGCGAAGTTTTTTTTATCAAAGTTGTGGCTTCAAGCACTGAACAAATTGTTCGAATAAATCTTTTTAAGTAAATAAATAACGTTAAATTACAAGTACTTCAACAATGACTTTTGCTCCAGATTCTTGTTGTACGTGTAACCAGGTTTACAATCATTACGATCGAGCTCTTCAAAGTTAGTTTTCGCGCCTTTTTACCCTGCATGCGCACTTGTTGTGCAATGCTGGAAGTTGTTTCGGTCATGTTTAGTGGTATTGCGGTCAAACGCACTAGATATTTCATTTAACTATGCTGAACATCACATCTATACTATTCATCACATTCAATAACTGCGCACGCGCCAACTGAACAATTGTTCAATGAATGGTCAAGAAATGTTGAGTCGCTGAACATTTGTATGGTAAAAAGTTTGATTCCGACCAGGTGTGGAAACTTTGCGATTCCCAGAGTTGCGAGTTGCGAATTTTCAAATTGTACATAGGAAATCTATTTTCTAGTCGTTACACATTACAAATGAAGTGCTGCGAGTCTTGGGGACTATAGCTCAAGTGATAACGGATGTTATTAATCGGTACATATATAAAAAAAAAACAGTTGGCTCAGTCGGAGTGTGGAATGCTCGGCTACGTATAACCCGATGATTTCCCTAACCTTTTGTCGTAGATGACTTTAATACTAGTACGACCACTGTGTTTACCATCATTTTATGCTACTTTGCCTCATACGAGAAGCATATTCGTAGAGGATTTTAAAGGCATTTTGACAACCTGAAGAGGTTTTTGTTGATGTGTTTAAATACACCTATGCATGCAGTGCTGACTATTATGACCATAATTTTCCCCCGAATTTTTCATGTACGTTATATATGTAATCTCATTATGGAGAGACCCGGCTCTTGCTTCACTCGAAATTCTTACATCAGAAAATCTATATATTAATGTTGATTTAATATTGTTTATACATTTGCCCATAGCTTGCGATACACGAGTAGCCAGATGTTGTCTCTGATTTATAAATACTAACGAGGTTTATAATGTTAACAATAAAAGGTTATTAACATCGAACAAACTTTTATTAATATTTTCTTTGGAACTTCTAACTCGCAACTCGCAATTTCATAACTCGCAATCTACCAAGACCTATTCCGACCAAACTTCAGTAAACATGACTCAACATGACTGAACTACACTAAACAAGGTGTTCAAAAGCTATGGATTTTCGGACAATACAAATGTTGAGTGATGTTCAAAGCGTTTGACCAGGCCTTATACCTAGACGGAACAATAACCCATCGCAGGTTAGCTTCCAGCAGAAGGCTGGTCATCTGTCGACCTTATACGGATGGAAAGCTGTGGAAAGGACACTCTCTAAATCAAGTTAGTGTTTTCAAACATCACTTCTGACCTGCTTGCTCTACCAAAGACATCTTTAACCAGAAAATAGACTCTACTCTTGTTATATACCACGCCTTGTAGTATCTCCATGTTGTGTGTGTTTGAGGTACTAACTGATTTCGAGTGATTTGAGATCAAAGAATATTTGTAAAGACAAAAGAAGGACGCTCCAACGTTTAATTTTCAAATAACGTTTAACCAAAGTTAGTAAAGTTGACTGGTTTGGAAACTTGATGACTTTATTTGTTATGTTAATGTTCACTTTTTTACTATTGAAATATAACATTGATCGTGCACAAATAACAAAAGGCTTTGAGATGTAAATGAGAAAATGGCCAATGAGACTAATGAACCATCGCACCTAGAACAAAAGATCCTAACCGTGACTGCGCACACAACATGAAACTAAGAAACATTGTAATTTTCTTTGTAACTTGCTCAGTTGCCAAACCTGTTCACTCTAACAACTTTGGTTTAACAAAGGACATAAATGTACATCTGGGCCCGGTTCCTCGAAACCTGATTAGTGCTAACCCAGGATTAACTTTTTAATCCATGTTTCTGCTTCCTACCCTCTATAGCTTGCTTTGTGCTGGAATTTCGAATTTAACATGGTAAAACTGGACAGATGTTTGTACTGTAAGCATCACAAAACTTTACTTATAAAAAAAATAGTCTCTGAATTTTGTCTTACTCCAGGATTAGTTAATCGGAGTTTTGTGGAACCGGGCCCTACTGCCTTAAGGCAGAAGAACATGGATCCGTTAAAACTTGATGAATTCATGCACCATTAGTTGTTGTGTAACTCTACTTACCAATACAGAGTGGCTGGATCAGCACCTCTTCGCAGCTCAACCAAAAGGCTTCTTGTTTGAGTGTCAAATACTCGAATCAATGTTCCCTAAAAATGCCAACACATTTTATCTTAAACTCAGTGAATAGCTATAGTTTACCTTCTCAATATTGAAGTCCACAGTCAGCAAGCAAGAAAAACATGCAAGTTAATCAAATTTTCTAAATTGATATGTTTCGTTACCGCTTTAGATACCGTGAAAAGCTATACATGATCATTTTCAGCATTAGATCTTCATTAGAGAAACTGTTTGGGGTAATGCACGAAACGCTACATTTTTATTCCACTTACGGCAATAAAAATACTTTATTTAAATACTTTATTTAATGTCAGAACTTTGCGAAGGAAGTGGTTGTCCATTCTTCCTAGGGACAGACTAATGTTTAATCGCTTGACGCCTCAGGGAAACCCTCGGAGTCAGATTGAGATAAACAAATCCCAGGACCCAACCGAATAAATTCGAATAAATTTGGAATAAATTAGAAACTTTGCAGAGGCGCGCCGGGAGAATCGTGATTAAAACTTGTAATAGCAACTTGGCTATGGAAGCTCTTAAGTGGAAAGTTCTGAAGACCAG
Organism: Zoanthus sociatus; assembly: GCA_025331085.2. Taxonomy (NCBI): domain Eukaryota; kingdom Metazoa; phylum Cnidaria; class Anthozoa; order Zoantharia; family Zoanthidae; genus Zoanthus; species Zoanthus sociatus. The sequence goes on from JAOBAY020085161.1 coordinate 6,438, forward strand.
GCGTAATGATAATATTGTCAAACTAGTAAAGAAATGCATTAAAGGTCACTGTCCGCAGTTTTTTAAGAACTATTTTACATACAATCGGACAGTAAGTGACAGATCTACAAGGCAAGCTAACAAATAACATCCGCCTTCGGTCAGAACGGAAGTTGCCAAAAGATCGTTTTATTATTATGGCTGTACCATTTTTAATATTAACACTTTGTAAATATGTAAAATAGAGTTTAATATAATGCACTGTAAATAGTTTTTATATAGAAATCATTTTAGTAATTTTGAATTTGTTCTGTATTTTAATTTATTTTTAGAGTATACCTCAGGGCTCCCACTGAGTTGACTCCCACTACGTTGACCTGAAGGGACTACCCTGAGGTTTTACTTACTTCTTTAAGTTTTTTAAATAAAGGTACATCTATCTATCTAACCCCGATCCTAGAGGTGGAAGGCACAACTAATGACCACCACGCCAACCTGACTCCCCTAATAATAAAACATCTCATCCTAGAATTCATAAAGTTGGTGTTGGCCAAACTAAACTTGAAGTTTCTAGAGTTAGCTCTTCATCACAGCAAACAGACGAAGGGCTAGCACCCAAAACAAGAGCTTTGTACTTTCGATTCCCTACGGCGATGATCAAACCTTTCAATCTAGAGTTGATTAAAGTGCCTTTGAAGCAAAATCAGTTTTTACATTTCTAAACAGATCAAATAAAAAATTATAAGAACAGAAAGTTTCAAAGAAGTTGGATTAAATGCCTCCGAAATATCGCTGCCAAATTTCCAACAATAACAGCAGTATCTCAACAATTTATCTCAACACTTCACTATGAAATTTTGCATGCCTGTTGATCTTTCAGACAACAAAAAACTGTTATCGCTTCAAAAGTACTTTAAACCACGTGTTTTATATTCGGCGACGAACTTTGTCGTGCACTTGCACTAAATATAGATTCTTTTTAAAAACAAAATTTAAAACATCAATTCACAAACTTATAGCTAGTTCATGTTTAGTTAAGAAACCAAGATGAAAAACTCATTTCAATTTTTAACTTTCACTTTTTTAAAAGAAAAATCTCGGACGTTATATCGCAGAGCGGATATAATTCAAGAACTATTGTGCATTTTGAAAACATGTTCTTTTAAAAAAGTGAGAAACCATATTTATGTTGCAATTGCTACCATATAACGATCTGACAGTTTTAATTAAACCATTATGATTACTAAATATCTTGCTCAATCCGAGCGTTGGATTTAAAAAACCTACGGTTTTCCCAATATAAGATTGGGCACACCCAGAACAATTAAACCTATGCATCCATAGATAGGTGTTTCTTATTTACACTAAACGAACATTGTTCAAACATCTAGCAAACTGTGCATGCTTTCTTTATATTGTTCAACCCATTTCAGCCTCACTGTTCTTATTAAGTTTGTTCTCATATATACCGCTCTCATACTTTAAGATGAAGTTCTAGTTTTATTATGAATTAAGAAGTTTTTATAGTAATCCTATAAGAAACTTGAACACCTATGTTTGTGTAAAAAGAAAACTGATGTGGTTGCTTAGCAACAATGTTTATTCCTGCTTCAGTACAAAGCGTAGACTAACGTTCAGCAACAAAATTATCTGTAAGTTACTAAGTTAAAGTTTTTTACCTTTTCTGAAGCTGTTGCCACTTGTGTCCCTTGTTGATTGACAGCAAGACAGGCAAGTTCTCCCTGGTGTGCGTTGATGGTCACTGGTGCTGACGAGGTGTCTGGCTGTCTCTTGCTTAGGTCCTAACATCAACACATAAGACATATTTCTAGTTTCTCTATTTATTGCCAGAATGATTAATAATAATAATAAGAAGAAGGAGAATAAGAAAAAGAAGACAAACAACAACAACAACAACAACAACAGGAAATGAAATGAAGAATAAGAAGAAAAATTTTGAAGGACTAAGAACACCAAATGGAGGAGTCAGACACAACACCAAAGAACATTGGAAGATAAATTTTAAAAAAATATGAATCTGAATCTAAAACAACAAGAATTGGGTGGACCATACCGATATACAAAAGTACGTGAAACTGGAAAAGATGATTGAAAAAGGAAACAAGAATAAAAGACAATGCCAACTTTGGAAGAGATCAAAAAGACTTGTTTAAGACTTTGAAAGACGAGACTGTTAACGAAGGAATATATCTGCAAACGGTTAGACATATGCGTCTTCTCAGATAACGTTAAGCCGTAGGTCCTTTGATAACTCTGTGTTTGTGGTTGTCTGTCATGTGAAAGGTCTCCATTCAACTCCGTGTAGTAAGCATGTTGTCCCTAATTAATAAGCCATTGGTAAGCAAAAAATAACCGGACACCTAAATAATAAAAGTAATTCTTATAATGTCGATATTGATAACTAGTTACACCATGAACTAAATCGAACCCAGTCCTCTCACAACAAACTTAGGCCACTTACCACTATCTGTACACTGCCGCATTTATGAGCTGGAAAGACTAGAAGAGGTCTATCAGGACTGGGACTCAACTCACAAAGACCTGTTGACAATGAATAACACTGTAACATTTAAAACATTTAATCAAATACAACCTAACATATAGACGGACATGTTGGCGTAGTTGGTAAGATCTCTGCTTTCCAACCACAAGGTCCCCAGTTCGATCCCGGCAGCTTGCCGAGATTCGAATATTTGTGCGACCTTACTTTCCACCTAAGCTAACTCAGCTCTCCATCCTTCCAACCAGCGATGGATTAGTGTCCCGTTAAGGGGGGGAGTCGAAGACTCTCTTCCACTTAACACTACAAAAACTGGAGCCGGATTTATAAGCGCGGCTCCATGGGCCATCTAGTTCACATAAAGGATTTAGCTATCCTAACGTATACTCATGCAGCAAAGATAAAGAATGGAACACTCTTTATTTTTTAATGTGATGTAACGTTGAGCTAAAATATGGTTAAAGTTATATGTACTCCAATGCTCGGAAGAATGTTTACATACACTGTTTACATTGTACACTTAATTTTTCGATTCTAAGTTTTGATACTGTTAGATCAATATCTAGTTTTAGTATTTACCAAAATAATGGGAAAAAATGCACTTTATTTTCAAAGAAACAATACAATGTAAACTTTTTTTTTATATCTACAGTAGCATGTGTGAGTACTGATTCCGCCTCAAAATCAGCTAATAGTTATGGATCTCGCTAGTTACGAAAGCCAATCAGAGTGCACAAAAATGGATAACAGTTGCTTTGCTAAATACTAATGACAAAATATAAGCTATATTCGGATAAACACTCAAAAGTCGTCTCCTATTTTAAGGTCTAAAGTTTGTATCTACTCACAAATCATGATTAAGCAGCGAAACAAAACACATCCAGTCTAGGACTGGATGTAGCAAGTGCACGTAGGATAAATCAAGATGCTTTTGTTACAGCTTTCATTCATGTACTGTGGGTTTTTCTTCTTACCTTTGAAGTTTTCTCTCGTGTCAAAGTAGAACAACTGCTCTGGTTGATCAGGAAAGCTGTACACTCTAATCCTCAATTTTAACACAATGAACAACCTATAAACAAAATAAAAATATAAATAATTCTTTCTTACTAAACAGTGTGCTGAAAACAATACTTATTGTACATATATTCAAGTACAGTAATTTTTATATGGTATAGTATATAAAAGATAGAGACTGAGCGGGCGAGAAGGAGAGTTAGAGAAAGGCACATCAGAGGATGAAGATGGAAGATGTGCAACTGGATGAAAAAGATGGAGAACGAACAGAAGAAGAAAGATCTGAGTGATGTTGTGAGAGACAAATTTAACAATTTAAGGAGAAGGAGCAAGCCATGATTAGTCAACGGCATGCATATGCTACGGCAAAAGAAGAAGATAAAAAGCTGCTTTGAGTAAACTGTGGTTAATATCCCCGGGGAAGTACTCACCAGGATTCAGCGTTGGGGTGTGCCACTGGACCTTCACAAAGCTGACCCTATTCTAAACTAGAAATGGCCAGATTTTGATACCCTGTTCTAAACTAGAAATGGCTTGATTTTGATACCCTGTTCTAAACTAGAAATGGCTTGATTTTG
>JAOBAY020085172.1:0-10528 GCA_025331085.2 Zoanthus sociatus
ATACCTTAGTTGTTTACGTTTGATTTCTTAACATTGCTGCAATTATGAAAACTCATTTCTGTATTCATACTATTTTTTGTTGTTGGTACTCGATTGTGGTATCATCTTGTTTTACGTTTTATATTGTCATGTCAGGTAATTTCTTCCTTTTCCAGTGTTTCTTAATCCACATCCGGTTATTTCTATATACCAGTCCACTTTTCACCACTTTTCCATTCTCCTTCAGTTATCACGGCCCGTTTCTTATTTGCTAATGTTGCCTTGACACACAATCAATTCACCTATTGCTGAGGAGCTAGACCTTTTACACCTTGGTGAAAAACTTTTGTACTCAGTAACACGACATAGTGGGCGCTGCTAGACAGCGAAACAGTAGCGAAGCAGCGAAAAAGCGATCGAACCCTCAAATATCATCCTTCGGCATGCGAGGCCCGGATGTCAAAAACAATAGCACGCCCCACAGCACGGTCTCTCATGGCCTGACTCAGTTCCCCAACTTCGATACCCGAGTCCATAACCCTAACTTTAGAATCCCAACCCTAATCCTAACTTTAGAATCCTAACCCTAACCCTAACACTAACCCTAACTTTAGAATCCTAACCCTAACATTAACTTTAGAATCCTAACCCTATATAACCCTATCCCTTGTGTTAGGGTAAAGGTTTGGGGTTAGAGTTAGGAGTTAGATTATGATTAAAAGTTTCGCTGCTGTTTCGCACTGAGCTGTTTCGCTGTTTAGCACTGCCCCGACATAGTTTTAATTTGTTTTAAATGTCACGCGTTACGTGACAACATTTTTAAAAACAAACAAGATTTCCAATTAAACTTTACACCTTTGATGTTTTTATTTTTACCCTTCTTATCAAAATTAAAAAAATTAGAATTCAATTTGTTACTCGAGCTACCTCTAGGAGCCCCAGAAAATTTATTGTAACACATTGTTAACAAGGTAACAAAATGTGGTGCAAGGAGTCTGGCAATTTTGAAAGAGAGAACAAAAAAAGTGTCACATAGCAAGTAAATTCTTTTTAAATCTTTTGTTTTAACCACGCGGTAACCCTTTGTGTTCGGGTTATTGTTTGCAATTAATATAGTAAAACGTGCCCATCAGTTTTGCCTCTTTGTACTACCGTTGTTGTAGGAGTAAGTTGGTCTTCTGTGCTGGCCGAAGTTTAGCCACGACGGCTTTGCCAAGGCCAGGGCAGAGGCCAACAAAACCAATAAATAAAAATGAAGTTGAAGAAATGTGGAGCTAATTCCCCGTTACAAAAGTCTCATATTCCATAGAGAAAGATTTCTTATCCGAAATCAAAGAAGTAGATGTGTATGTTTCTGACAGCGACAGTGACGAATAAGCAGAAACATTGTAAACGATTTACTGTTTAAACTACGTGAAAATAGTGCACAAAATAAAAAGCTGCTATTTCCTTGTCATCAAAAATGTTTGGAGTGTATAAAAACTTTGGGACAAAAATAATGAAATTAACGTCGTGGAAATTAACGCTCCACTAAATTAAGGGCGCGGAAATTAACACTCACAAAAATTAACGCGACTTAAATTAACGCGAATTTCCCAAGTTCGTGTTAATTTTATGGAGCGTTAATTTCCCATAATAAGGTATATCTGTCTTTCTATTTTCCATTTTGCCTTTGCCACAACGAGTCAAACCATCACGCAAGGTAGTCTAACGAATTTCCGTTGTTTTGTATTGTGAAAACACCCCAACATTTATAATCTGTTGAAGTTTCGACGAACTGTTTTCACTGCACTTTTGGTCTTTTCCTGCTTTATCAAGTCAGTCGTCAGTCCAAGTGAAAACACACTGAATATGTTTTACAACATATACAAATACAACAATATTGAGGCTGAAATTTACAAACTTTTAACATTATGTCTGTTGAAAGCAAAGTTTACGAGTGATGTAATTCACAACAATTAGCGTGACAGAAGATGCCTGACATGTTTACTTAAATATTTTTTAATTTCTGTTGTTTTTAAAAAACGAGTTTCCACTCGGAAGTCGACATATTGTCTGATTTTGGCGCCTTCTCTCCAGGGACCTATCGTATGTTCTCATTTTTATAACCAAACAAAAATCAACCAATCAAACGGCATGATTTGCGACGTGCCCGGGCAAGTCGGTTTTCTTGTGCTTGCGTGGCCTAAACATTGAAGAAACTAGCGGTTGACATTGATCCGTAAGTTTTTAAACCTAACTGGAGTTTGATTTCCCACTGATATTCTCTGCTGTCGTAATTTTGCTACTTGATACTGGAAAGAAATACTTAATTATTTGTTTGATAAAAATAACACTACATTGGATTTGTGTATCAAGGTTAAAAGCTGGCCCGCTGGCATTCCCAATGACAATGTACATGCAAGTATCAGTAGCTTTAAAAAGGAAGTACATTGTTCAAATGTATCTTAGTCAGGTAAGTGAATAGCTTTGAATTTATGAAAATGATTTTTAAAAACATCGAGAAATACAAGTAGCTTATTTCAATCCATTCATCACGTAATCTTAACATTCCCATGATTAGTCATAGTGGCCAAACGTCGTAAAACGTTGGTGTGCATTCATCCGATATAAGCTGCTTTTCCGTGCAATACCGGCCTGTCGGGTTAATTTGGTGCTTGAATTTATCTTTTTCTTAAATTTGAAACCAATATGCTTAAAGTAAAGAATTTACTCAGGTTTTCCCAATGTAATTGAGTTGAAAGATATGGCTTTGTTCATTTCTATGTATAATTAAAAATTATAAATACAAAGTATCAGAGAAATATTTTGCCTTTGAAAATATTTACGATTCACACTGGTTTATTTGGTTTTTAGACACATCAATCGAGCGAAAACATCCTTGCAGTGCTTGTTTGTAAAATCATCTTAAAGTAATTGCAGAAATGTTTTTCAAAGCATTGACTGGCTAAAACGTTTACCACTGAAAGAATGGCGAATACCAATTTAAAAAATGTCAACTTTAAAGTAATGAGGTCAGCGAGAGATCAATAAACCAGGTTGATCAGTGTACTCGGCTAGAATAGTTCATCTTGCTGCCGGTTTATGATTTGACGGGTAGTTTTTAATAGATACAAGACCAAAAGGAAAGTTTAGTGTTTGTTGCGTCTAACTGTGAAGTGTATGTACTTATTAACCCTTTCTCAGTTACGCCTGGTGTGTAGACACGTTCATTATGGTTTGATAGCAATTACCACGCTGTGAAATGTTAAGTTTTTAACTCTAAAAACAACGTTTATTCGGCCGTTATACAATATCCTAGTATTTTAGAATTAGATATCGAGAAGTTAGAGTCAAAATACATTATATTTTAGTATAGATACCACAATTTAAGAAGAAAATTTTATCGATGAATTTCAAGTTCCAGAATGTGCTGCATCAGCAGCTTTTTTAAATATAACTGTTGTTTACCCCCAATAAACTTTGCAAACGTTTTATTTTTTTATCCTGTCTCCAAAATATGATACTTTAAATTTACATCGGTTTATCTTGCTCTTGTATAAAAAGTAAAAACAAGTTGATGTCAGTAAAGCATTAGTAGATAACTTTAAAAATTTTATTTAAAACTTAAAGTGACAATATATTGTAATTATAATTCAATATTGACTCATATTTACTTTATACAACTTGGCCTTAAACATTTCCTTGTGCCGGGTTTATCAGTAACTCGAAAGATTGTGTTTGATTTGAAATCTTAAAAACTTTAACAGAATTTTTAAGCGCTAAAGAGACTGAGGCAGTCAGCTCTTAAGTCACAAATACAATTGAATAACTCAAGTCAAAAAGTCACTAAAATATGGGACAAGTAGTTCAAGGTTGTGATGTACAACCTAAACGGCTAAAGACCCAAACGTTTCTCAGTTATTACAGTTTATTCCAGATTCGGAAAGATTAGTCGAGTTTTAATTTGTGCTTTGAACTGAAGCATTTTAAAAACAAAGTTGTTATTTTGTTTTTCTTCAAGTGACATACATACATGTTATGTAGGCTTAAATATTGATATATACTGACGCAGAGCAAGGCAACAATATGACCTTGTCTTGGTATTTATAAAGCTATTGGGGAAATGACTAGTGCTTAGTTCCTTTTCTAACGACGTACAAACAACAAGAAAATGAAAAAAATAAAGTATTATTTCTTCATATAAAGCTTCGTTAATATATACTAATATAAAACCAAGAGGCGGATACGTGTAATTTCTTATCATTTATTTTGATTTTTGTTTTCATTGATATTTAGAGCGGCATTTCTATTATTATTTAGGATTTTGAATCAGTTTTAATATTTTGCTTGTTATTATGTCGAAAGGAATCCTATGGGACATTATTTTCGAAAATAGCATCAAGGACTTCAGGCAATTTTTGTTTTGCAAGAAAACGAGAAAAGTCGAACGTGTTGGCGGGTCCAGTCTCCAAAATGGTTCCTCATGGAATAATAAAACATGCTATTGCAATAAGCTTTTAACCTCAAACGGTAAATTTCTTAGAGATGAATTTGCAAGAGATTTTCAAACAACACATATTATCTCTCAAAAAGTAAAGTGAGTAAGAATAGTTCAAAAATTTTGTTTGAAAATTGATCAGCTTTGAACTAATTTCCATTTGTATTGACGAAAGCTTGGTGTATGGTTAATTTTATTAGTTTTGTGAAACTAAGATCTCCAATAATATATTGTATTCCTGGTTGATTTTAAATCTGGTTAAAGCTTAACATCCTGTGTTTATTGGGTCCAAATATTCCGCAAACACTCAATTGTTACTGCTGAAAATGGCTTGTTCATTTTCCTTCCCCAAACTGATGTGAAGTGAGTGCTTTGTATAAGCTTCACGTAATGCCGGCGAGAACCTTGCATTGACAAATTTGAAGTTGAAGGCGTTTAAGGTTTGGCTATATCTAGCTTTAATAAATTTAACTGAGCAAATCCCATTTTTAAACGTTCAGTTTAATCTTTAATCTAGTTATATCAAAAATTATAAGAAGGAGGCTGGAAACAATTCAAGAGGTACATACGAACAAACACAGCATCTGCATATATAATTGTAAAACTTAAAATGTTTGTATCAAATTTTTGAAAATAGTGTTTACCTTATAGGATTTGGATAAAATTTGAGATAAACAATATTTCTAAACTGATAATTCAACTTGTTTTTGTACCTCAGAGTTTTGTTATAAGTCATTTTTGAGGTCATGATTTTAACTAGTTCATGGAATAATTTGTGTTTTTAAAGTAAACGTATTACTACTAAAGAAATTCTTATCCTTACGTCCAAATCAAAATAAATGCATAGGGCGATAATTTTTTTTTAAAGCAGAACTGTTTTCCCCTAGAATCGAAACTCCTGAGTATAGAATGAACTGAGAAGTATTTGTTATTAGCTCATTAAGAACAGAATCACTTTGATTATGAAATTACATTAAGTGATCTTTGTTATCTTTAAAAATGAAAATAGACCTTATTAAGGTGAGCCAGAGCATTTAGAATCATCTTAATTATGCAGAGTAGATTAATACTGGGCAAATAATACTCATTTTCTCCTATTAAGATTTATGATATAATCAGCAAGGTTCGTGAACTACAGTAAAAAATAAGCACGCGACGCGTATACGTGTGGTAAGCCTTGGAGCTTGATTCTTAGAGCGCCAACTTTGTCCAACAGACGTGAGTAAATGCAAACATAATATGAGCGTTACGAGGGGAAAGCTCGAGGATGCTATGATATGAAAATTGTATCTTTATTCAAATTCGCTCGAAAAGCTTATTACTTAATAATTATATATGTCAGAGCGTGTTCGGCGGTGTTGATAACCGAATAAAATACAAAAATATCACAAGAGGCGAGATAATTATAAAACAAGTTACTTATAAACAACTAAAACTTTACTCTTTTTACTTATAAACAACTAAAACTTTACTCTTAACCAGACTTTTGTTGAAAAACGGATACAAAGCAACGGCTTCGAGCCATACATTGCACACCGAATACAAAATACATGGCGTCAGGCGTTATGGCTTCCGAACGAAGCATAATTTTTCGACTTCTGTCACGTGATTGGATATTGGCCTCTGAGTGGTCAAACGCGACATCCAATTTGTAACAACGTTGGTAAGCCGTTGGATTTCCACAAAAAAAGACAGCGTTAAAAATATTTACCTTAGTTTTACTAATGTATTCACCCGTCATCAAAATTTTTAATTGTTTTCTATCATCTACTGCGTTATCACGTTCTTCTTTTCCTTTTTCAGTCACATTTTTTGCTTTTTTTTATTTAGTTATCTTAAACGTTATGAGCGTAAATAACTCCGTATATGCTCATACGATAAAAAGTCAATTTTATAGTTCAGTTCTCTGTTAAAACTTATATGATTCTAGACAGCCTAATATTGCTGGACCTAATAATAATAATAATTAATGATTTCTATCGCGCCGGCTACATTGAAATATGATCGCCGGCGCGTTACAAATAAATACAGTTTTCAACAGTTGACGGTCATAGATAGTCCATAACAGCGGCTCACATATATTAATACTCGTAAATGCCCTCAGTACTAGTGATAAAGACAGACCACAACATTGGGATCACTACCCTGCTCTTTCCGACAAATGTGCGAGTTCTTTTAAGTCCCTCGATAGAGTGTCGAGAGATTGGACCTACGGTTTAACGTCCTTATCCGAGAAGACGCGGAAGTCTAACCGTTTTCAGATGTTAGAGGAAACAAAGGCAAAACTTTCTCCTCAATTATTTTTAAGACCCTGAGTGCTAGTCCGGCCGGGAATCGAACCCGAGCCTCCCGCACGATAGACTGGCACCTTACCAATTAGACTAACCAGGCGGCGGACCTGGAAACATGCGACCAAACTTTCTTTTTTCCTTTGAGTCAAATGAATAAGAAACGGAAAACGAATACTCCTATTATTATTACTTTTATCCATAGATTTGTTTGATGCTATGTGGGGCATTGTCGGTTGGTGTCGCAAGTTGCCCGTACGACACATATTTACAGGCTTTGGACAAAAATGTGTCCAAGTGTTGTGAAATGTGTCCTCCTGGGCATCATGTGGAACGCAGTTGTGACTTGCACAATGGCACAAGCTGCAAGCCATGTGAAGTAAGTACAAAGAACAGTACTCAATACTAGCTGTAATGTAACTAGACTTTACGTAAAAGGGTAAAAAGCGTAGATTCTGAGTGATCAACAAGTTAAAAGTTGAAAAGGCACAAAAAGGCTGAAATAGCGGGCCATTGCCATTACAATTTAGGCTAACATTGACTTTATAGTTCCCCATTAAATTTGCCCAGTCATGCACGGTTGTGCGCGTGCTCCGAAAATCTTAAATTCTGGAATCCGTTTTCGCCAGAAAAGATTAAAATTTTGCATAGAGCAATTGTAAATCATGAATATTCTCTTTCGTATTTTAACATCAGCTACCAAGAATAGATTGTTTTGGTTTTTTTAGTTAATATTTTATATTTTTGTTGTGCTATTTTATTGTTTTCTAGCATATTCAAATAATTCGAGATCGATCTGATTCAGAATGACTAACAAAGTGGCTTACACGAGAGAAGTTTTGTGCAAGAGTTATAACATTATCCTTGCAGTATCTCATGCATTTTTTGCATGTATATTTACTTATTTATTTGTACATCACCCTTCTTTGCTCAGTCATGTAGCTTTGTATATATATAACTAATAATTGTATCTTGCCATCACTGAAATATTGTTGTAAATATTTTGAATACAGCTACTTAGCTCGATAAGTTTCTTACTTCTCTGAGCAGCTTTTAGCAAGTCTTTGTAATATTTATACATATCATGTATTATTTTTATGTGAATCTAAGGTAATAAAGTTATATATGTATTTAACATTTGTTGGTTTTTAAAGGTGAGGAGACAGCTTAATAAAAGTATGCAGGGACAGGAGTGGCATATTGTTGTCAAAGAATTGAGGTAAACAGCTAGTGTTGATATAATGGGAGAGCAGGGTTGGCGCAGTTGGAAATATCTCTGCTTTCTTACAAAATCGCGAGTTCAATCCCGGTTTTTCCGAGATTTGAATCTTTGTGTGAACTTGTTTTCCACCTAAGCCAACTTAGCTTTCCATCCTTCCGGGGTAGGTAAATTAGTACCAGCGTTTGCTGGGAGTGTTCTGTCTGAGGAGAGTTAAGAGTTTCATCCGCTCAATAACACTATAGAAACCGGAGATAAGCTCCGGCTCAACGGGCAACTTTGCTCGTAAAGGATTTAGCTAGCTTTAGCTAGTGTAGGTTTGTTTTACATATCATATAAGAATTTGTATGTTTGCTTATGAGTAACTGGTCTTTAAGTATTTTTAATTTCATTCAAAAAAGTTTTTAATGGTATTCCCAACTGTCATCTGTAATTTGATTTTTGTCTTAGTTGTATGTACAGCCTACAGGCGCCTATAAAGTATGAGAGTCCTGGGGGCTAGCGTCCCACATGTATTAAAACGGGAGTACAGAACTGGCAGGAAATTATTTTAGGAGGCGTGCGACCATCCGGGGCAATTGGTACAAAACTTTTTCATATTTTCACCTGTGTTTTAGTTTCCGGTAAAACACAAATATCCATATAATTTTGTTTTTATTTTACTATTTTCTTAATCACAACAAAAGCCAAAATACTATAGAAATGTAAAATCGAATAGACAGATAAACTCGTTTAATGAGTCAAAAAAGCGTTGATTATCCTTAACGTTAAGTTAGCTGCACATAACGTTTTAGAACTTGAGCGGAACACTCAAGATAACGTAGTTCATTCAAAATTTTTATTGGCGGCCAAAAAGACAATGAGACGTTTATTATATACGCCTGACATTTTGAGCCACCACAATCGCTTTTGAGATAAATTCCCACGAGCTAATTTTGTTATTTATCAACCAGCGCGTTGCGAAATGCTTGAGTATTAAAAAGTCTCGCGCAAGTATCAACGTAGCGCAGTTGATAATTATTAACTAAAAGCTAAAACAAAACTGAAGCAAAGAGTAGAATTTAAAAATAAGCAATGCTCTCCATTCGAAGAAAATCATTAATGAAAAATTGAAGGAAATGCGACGGAAATCTGAGAATAGATAATCGAAAACTAGTACGAATTACATGCTACACGTACGGAAGATTTTATTTGTATCCAAAGAACGGAAATGCGACGGAAGCGCACAAATTGTTTACCATTCCGTCGCTTCCGTCACGATGGACATGTGAAAACCGTTTCGTCTCCGCTGACAAAAACACGAGTGTTCCGCGACGGTAATTTGCACTTACGACAAACCTCCGTCACAAATACGTGTGCGGAAACGCGCAGTTTCGTCTTGTGATATGATTGCTGGATGAAAAAGGTTGTCCGTTGCTATGAAAGAACAGAGCAACACTAAGATGTCTATCTTATTTAAATTAGAAATATAAAACAAGTTTTTTATCTTTATCAAGGCCAAGTACAATCGCTGTGGTTTCAATAATTGAGAAAACAGGTTTATGCAGTTACGTGGATGTCGAAAATGTAATGAAGGGAATCGTCAGTACGGGATACTTAGGAAACATGTCCGTGGACCCGACTTTCTCCTCTTTTACAGGTAATGTAAGCATTTGCTTATCTTCTTGATTTAATCAAAACTAATTGTACTATCTGTTTAAAAGTTCTTCAAACGTATTTTTTTCAATATAGATGATCTATTAATTTTTTGTTAATTTTCAAATTGTGAGGGCCGCGACAGCAACAAGGTTTTAGACAGAATGTAGTTTGTGACTAAATATTTTTTCAAATTTCAACAACTCCATTTTTTTCTTAGAACAACTACTTTTATAACCCCTTTTATTTCTACAAAAAGGCACTTGAGTCAAGAGCTAGAGGAGTCATTTAAGCCTGGTCCTCACTACGACATAAGCAGAAGCATAAACATATGGATATCTGAACAGATATAGCTATAATGCCGCTGAAAAAAATGACAAAACAGTTACTGTTCATCACAAGATGCCTAAATTGTGTGCAATTCTACAATTGGTTTCGGCTCCATTAAATCCTTTACCCATTGAAGAACAATTCAGGTGGAGCCACCCACTAAGTGAGCACAGTAACTCATTATGTATAACGAGTCTTAAGTAACTCATTATGTATAACGAGTCTTAAGCACAAGCACAAGATTATCAAAATCTTCTGTTCTTCTTGTGCTAGTGAGGACAACAGTGACATAATAAATTAAACCATTCAGCCAATCATAAGGAATTTGGCTCCAGGTTTCCCTCGCGATCGCAGAAAACAAATATAAGCATCGGCCATCTCGCTTAGTGTGTTGGAGAGAGGGCATGGTAACTAAAATTAGCTTTGCGTACAGCGTTATGCTTATGTCGAGCCGTCCTTATTACGACATAAGACTCTTTATGCTTATGCTCATGTCGTAGGAGGACCAGGTTTAATTATAAGGAAATGGTAAAAAAATCTGCTATGAGTATCCCCATGTCTGGCTGCACTAGTTTTAACTCCGTTTTGATTTTCATC
>JAOBAY020085181.1:0-10528 GCA_025331085.2 Zoanthus sociatus
AATAATAATAATAATAATAATAATAATAATAATAATAATAATAATAATAATAATAATAATAATAACAACAACAACAATAACAATAACAACAACAATAATAATAATAATAATAATAATATTAATAATAACTATATTTTGGTGTCAATTTATTTAACTGGACAAATGCCTACTAATTGGGGACACCATCTTTACCACTCCCAAGGTGGACGGAGACAGACATATACACATAATCACAAAAGTCTCCGAGGGCCTACGGCTTAACATCCTTATCCGAGAAGACGCAAAAATCTAACTGTCTGCAGATGTTAGAGCAAACTTTTTCACAGGAAAACCACATTGGAGAATAACGACAGAATTAAAATCTGTAGCACGCTGAAATCCAATGATTCAGGCAACCAAAGTTAAATATAGATTATTACATGGCAAGATCTTAATATCGTTTTTATTCGCGAGTTGTGGTATCATAGTGCGAACGTGCGAGTCTTCGACCGATTCAATATCTTTATGATTATTGAGACTGCGTTTGTACCGTTGTGTAAACGATGACGTTGTCGCGGTTATTTATGCAAATTTTAATTGTTTAAAAACAATTGCGAAAGAGCATCAATTAAGAAAGTACTGGAATTCACTAACTTTAAATACAAAAACTAAAAGAGTTATTGTGCATAATAACGTACCTGGATAACAGGAGCACCGCTAAAATATCCGGCGAAAAGGCTAAATACAAAAATATTTTACCAAACATTAGATTTTTATAAATTTCTGTGCGTTTTGATTCTTTTGATTCTTTTCAATGATGCACGAAAACTACGTGAGTGATACGATTGCCTTTCTCCAAGCTGTGAGAATTTACAGTTACGAAAACGGCGTGAGCGATATGACTGGTTGTGAAACTTTACAGTTTCATTAATGAAATATATTTATATATATGGGCTTCTTATATCTCCTCTACGTTCTCTTCGCTAAATCCTCGTTTGCCTCGGTTTTACCAGGCTATGAAAACACGGAGAACAATTCTTATTTATTAACCCTTTCAGTTCTACTCAGTTATCAACATCCACGTCTCCTTATACATAACACATATAAAATACATTTGGTAAGAAGAAAATGATTATTGATCAAACAAAGCAAATAACTGAAAGATTTTCTCAAGCTTGTTCAATGTGAAGCATGGGCTCAAATTGGGAGAATTTAATAATACAACTGGGACTGAAACAAAGTTAAATACGGGATTGGTGAGCAGGTGATATAACTTAGAAATGGTAGTTAAGCAACTCCCGTAACGTAAACGATATAGGTGTGGGGTTTGTGAGTGGAAAACTATGAGGAAAAACGTTTTATATGCAAAAACAGAAAGATTACCTGTTTCAAGGAAACAAAGTGATAAAACGTTTGGGTCTATAAATTCAGTTTCTAAGGAAATATTATAGATAAGATTTGAGTTTAAAATTTGAGAAGGCTTGTCGAGGGAACAAAGTAATGAAGTGTTTGGTTTCTAAATGCAGTTCAGTATACAAAGATAGAAGTTTCTAAAAATCTAAAAAATTGCGGGCAGAAATAATTTACCAGGAATAGCTTTTAACTTGCACCCGTTCCATATCACACGGATAGAATTCAATATATTGGGATTCTTTACAAGGATATTCTTCTACAAAACTTTTGTTCTGGTGAATTTGTTAAAAACTTTATAAAGCACGCGCGTGCTAAATAGGGCTAATGCATGAACGCAAATTGAGTTGTAAACATGGGCTCAAAGAGGAAAATACAAATTATAGAAAGTATCACTATCTACCCTTACTTTATGTTGATTGTGGCAGACATAAGGACAAGCTTCAGGTCTCCTCGTGCTTGCAAAAGACATCGCAAAACACCCAGGAGGAAGTCGCCATGAAGATGGCGTTCGTGGACCTCATCAGCAACTATTACGTTATATCGGGACAGAGTGGGGTCTGTTGCGAGTTGGCGGAGTAAAAGGCCTAAGCACACGTTTAAAAAGTAAACATTAGTGGATTTCAGTTGAAGATATTTAAAGCGAACAATTTTTAATTTTACGTACTGACTTTGCAAGTTCTCCATTTACTGAGAGTAATGACTCTTTTCATAACATTTAACAGAAGGAAAATATTTTGATACTGGTTTCAACGTTCATCTGCGTGCATTCCTTTTTCAAAGCTGTTGCAATATTGATTGCAGATTAAATACACGAGGGCTGACCCGCTTAATTGACGTAAGTTATTTTTGCAAAATGCGCATGTGTTAAAACACTTACATATCTAATTTTCAATAAAGCGGGCAATGAATTTTTGTTTAATTAAGCAGCAATAAAAGGCAGTTGCATCGCATCAAAGAACACCAAAGAAAAATTCAAATGGACACCATATTTAACAACTATCCCGCAAAGGGGAAGTGAATAGTGGTGGATATATACTGAGACACGAAGCGTCCAGGTATATATCTAGCGCTAGTCACCGACCCTGAGGTGGATTAATAACTGTTTGTATTCACCAAAAAATAAGATAAAAATGCACTTTATTTAAAAAAACAATAGTTTAAACGTTTTTTCTACTTTTTTTTTTACGCGCATTTCCTGTTGTTTTGACTTCCGCTTCAAAATCAACTAATAGTCTTGGTGGATATCGTGAGTTACAGTAGCCAATCAGAGCGCGCAAGTAATATGATTGACTTTGTATTGCATTTATTTGCAACGCAAATGTATCTACGCAAACTTAGTGAGTTGCAATAGAAGAGCCGGTGACTAAAATTAGGTGTCAACTGTATCAAAAGCGTAATAATCCTTCTAAGTATAGCATTGGTCGGCTAGCAACTAAAACGTAACAACTTGCAAAAGTTGTGGCTTTGGTTTTCCATTTGCACAGATGCAGAACCGATATCGCAGAATCACGGCTTCAATTGCACTGGAAACTAACACACTAACTTGTCTTTGGCTTTACTTAAATGGCATAACATCGTTACACAGTAAAACATATAAAAAGAAGCTACTAAATTTAACTCACTTTAAAATATGTACAAACCTGCAGCCAAATAATAAACTCACCTTCAGTGAGAAACAATATTCTTGTTTCCCGTGTTTTACTTGCTTCGAACCGTACCTACAAAATGATTCATTTGAGAATTACGTACAATCAGTATTTTTTTTTCAGTTAAAAAAGTGTGATATACTGTACAACGCAACAGAACTGTCTATCTAAAGATAAGAAAGAAATGAAGCAGCAGAAAATAAGATTATTTTATGGAAGTTACTGTTTTAAGTTACTTCACTGCCCTAAAAGTCTTTATGTATTTAACTAACTCTATTATTTGAAATAATCCCGGAATTAAATTTTTGACAGGTCAAATAAAGACTGTTGTTTTTTAAGAGCCATATACTTCTAATCCCAAACTGCTGCGGCTTTATTGGTGTGCCTTCTTGGATGACTATAGCATTGAGTGGTCAGACAAACTAGAACAAATAAAATACATGCCAAAACACAAAGATACAATTAATACAAAAATATATTCTGCAGAACCAAAAATATAGATTCACAAATAAGGAAAAAAATCGCGCAAATCAAGAATGCGTCGCGAAAAAAGTATACAGGAGACTTTATGTTGTCATAATGTCAAAAAAACCTAAGTATTTTCTAAACTCAAATGAGCAGAAAGGTTGGCACAAATCTCTACCTTCAAACACACTTCCCAGCTTCAAACTGTGGCTCTCTAACGAATTTAACACTTGCAAGACCTTCTCTCTATATTACTTTCGAGAAAAAGGCATTAGTCTATATGCCATACATATAAACAAATGTGGTCAACAAAGCAGTAAAAATAAATGATATATTAAATAGCAAATCTCAAGAAACCAATATATTTACAGACCCGTACGCAGAGGTTTTGCTGGGGGTTGCAAACATGATGTCATTTTATCACAACTTTCATATGTTCAGGACAGCATAACTTACAATAATAAAGTTTTGAGTAAAAATAACATTGGGCTTAGGGTATTTTTGCTGGACTGGCAAATTAGATTTTATTCTCATTTATTATTGTCATACTTTTACAAGTAAATGAAGTGCTTCTATGTATGCTTTGATGATCATTTTCCATTGTAAATTTTATTTTTTATTTACTATCTTTATAATCAGGTGGACTTTGTGGACCTTTACGGCCATTAGCACCCTCTTCCCCCCATGCATACGGGCCTGAATTACAGACATGTTCCATGTGACTGACCCTCCTTCTCACAAATTCTCTAGCAAATAAGCATTTAGAAAACTCTCGTCTTTGCTGTAAATCCTGTTCTAAATCTAAAGAATAAAATTATTTTAAAATCATTGATTCTGCCCCCACTCCATTTTAACTCAAATTCAAATATCTATGCAGTCACATAACTGGAATAAACTCAATCTCAATTCTCAAGCATTTTAATTTAATACTCGCACTGTAAATAATTTTATTTATTTCTAGTTATGCACTTTATGTTAACATTTATCATTTATGAAATTCTAGTAAAAATTCAACGTTTGTCTTGTTCTTGTAACTTACAAAAATGTGAGTCACATCAAAACTTGTCTGTAAAAATTATATTGTAGTTTTCTTGAGATAAAATATTCAATACTTATCACAGCACCTGGTATGCTACATCAGATCCATACTCATTTAATGTTTCATAGCTAACTCTCTTAGCCAAAGAGATGCAAGCAATCCGTCGTGGTTGAGTGCAAGCAATTCCTGTAAACCCTGCTTGTAGAAGATACTGTGGAACCTATACAAGAAACACACAAGGGAACATTGTAATCTTCAAATATCTGGCTATTAATAAAATTTCAAGACACTTATATCAGTCTTCTTTCTGCAATGTGTACATAAAAAACATACCTTCCAAGCTGTTGCACTCAAAAAGAGTGAGACTCCAAAGTTTTTGCCAAAAAAGGGAGATTTTTCTATATTTTTTACTCTGCTTATGCTGTATTGGCACATGAAAGGTCAGTTGTGCAGTGAGTTCCTTTGCTCTTAGTGTGAGATTTAAAGTAGAAAGCACAAATCTCATACCAAAAGCATGAAATTAAAGTTGGCAGGTATATACAATGTAAGAAGGTGAAAGTATTTGCACCACATGGGCGGGGCACTAATCCATCACAGGTTAATCCTAGCAGATATTTGTTCTCTATTAACACCAATCTCATAAGGATGGAAAGCAGTTTCAGCTTTGTGACGCTTATTTCTGCCCACATTTCACATTTAAAGTTTTGTTTCTCTGTTCATCTTTAATTTACACCAAAGATATTTTGAGAAATCGTACAATAGCCAAATAGGGAAACAGAAGGTCACAGAAATGTTCAATCTCAGCACTTGGCATGTAAAATCGAATTTGCAGAATGAGAAAAAACAGGGTAACCAGAGAAAAACCCTCAGAGTCAGGTTGAGATTTTAACAAATCTCGGCCCATGTGCCAAGTCCAGGACTTGACCACTCTGCCAACCTGATTCAAAATACATCGTTCTATGGTATGTTACAAGTACTGTACATTTTAAGTTGTGGCATGCAGCTGAAAAAATTGCCCAAAAAGTAAACATTAACCTGAGACAAAGTGGAGGGAAAATGAGAAACTATAATGATGATAATTTTTCAGCCGAGGGACTGTATCACTCCATAACAACATATACTATGGAATAACTTTATTCATTTTATAATTCAAAAATAATTTTTACCAATGATCAAATACACAGCAATGAAGGCAGTGCTAAGTCAAGTTCACCAATGTAAGTGCACTGCACATGATATAACTTGAACTTTTACTTATTACAAATGAATTCAGATCACTCTCAGTGCTAGAAATGCTGGAAGTTCTGAAATAAAACAAAAAGGGGAAGAAATATTTTCAGAAATATTGTTCAACTGTTTAGCAATTGATCAAAATGGGTGATAAAATCTTGATATGAAAAAAAATTTTGATTGAAAACAAATCTGAACTCTGTGTTCCTTTAGATGTTGACAGCTTTTTCATTTCTTGAATGTGTCTCAAGAAGCACTATCTCAATATTTTCCTGCTATGTTTGCTGATGTTCTGCCCTGCATAGAAATTACATACTAGTCAAATCTAATCAACGGTGATGCTTGAGTTGAATTATAATATGCTTAACAATAACTTGGACAAAGTCGTGATATTGGACAGCATCTAAAAAAGAGTCAAGAAAGCTATGCAACTCAATAAATAAGTTATTAAGTGGTTCATATCACCTGGGTAGATTTGCCACAGCCAGTGTCTCCGGCAATAATCACAACCTGATGTGTACTAACAGAATCAATAATCTGTTGCCTAAACTGGCTGATGGGTAGGTTAGCCTGGTCTTCCTTCAATTTCACAAGCTTTGCAAACTGGATAAGAAAAGGGAAGCAAAATTTACAAAAAAAAACAAAACAAATTAATTTCAAAATCTATTTTACATTATTTTAAATTTATTTTCAAAAACTCCCGAGCATCCCAATTTAAATGGATTTTATCTAATTTAATGAAAGAAAAATTGGTTTGAGTTTAAGAAACCAAAAAATGCAAAATCTTTTCACAGCTGAAGCAGGGTTGTCAATAAAAATCAGCAATGTCGCTGTCTATCTGAACAGTTTTGCCAGCTGAAAATTGATGGAGATAAGCAGAAAAAATAGTGGTCATTACAAAAATGATTTAAGAAAATTTAAATAAAATCATTAAAATAAAACATGTTGTCTACTTTCAAAATGTTTCAGGGAACTTCAAATCTCGTTGACAAGCCTGCTGAAGTACAGTCTGTGTATTTCAACAAACCTTTTGTTTTTGACAAAAGTCAATGTAGAACAGCAGAATGGATCGGAACTCAGCAATTTGTGAAGCACTTAAAGCTGCTGCAGCACTTGAATCTCTTTGATATTTTTTCTTCTTCATCTTGTCAATGTTATCAGTAACATCCTTTGATAGAATTGATACATTGATTTTATATCTCTTGTCATAATACACTGGAAGACCAAGTTTTGGTGATGTAGAACAACCAGACTTTATCCCTGCAGTAAGTTGAAAAATTGAAATCAAATTCTAATGTATTACACTGGCCCAGGAGAATCAACAGATTAAAATTCATTAGTACTGAAACTTGAAAACTAATTACTAGACAAAAACCATTATCTATTTTATCATGACTTAACGACCAGCAATTAATTTTTTAGATCTATCACAAGAGAAAGAAAAAAAATAACAATTATTTCAGTCTTGAACTTTTTAAATCAACCACAATGTCAGAAGACAACTGTACATAATCAATACATAATAACAAATCATGCCAAGAGTACTGGAGGATATAATGAGAAGATGTGATTCACAAATTTTGAAGTTTGGTAGCTGAAAAGACAGAATCTCCAACAACAAGGGTGCTCTATGATTTGGTCTTTCTAAAACATAATTTAAATAATAATGAAATATTAACTGTAAGGGTTACAATTCAATGGTTTCTGTATGTAAAAGCACGATTTAGAATAAGAAAGACTGTCAATGGTGAAAAACTTGAAGATACTGGCAAAAGGCCAGCTGGATGAACAAAACAAACATCGAGAGTTACAGTCCAGTTGGATGTGAAAAAACTGAATACCAAGGATCTAATAACACACGATGAAATAAACCTATCACAAATTCATCCAAACCCATAGAAACAAAAAGGTTGATGATGATGATGATGATGATGATAGATGACGATGATGATGATGAGGATAACAATGATGATGAGGATAACAATGATGATAAGGATGACGATGATGAGGATGACAATGATGATGAGATGACAATGATGAGGATGACAATGATGATGACAATGATGATGAGCACAATGATGAGATGACAATGATGAGGATGAGGATGACAATGATGATGAGGATGACAATGATGAGATGACAATGATGAGGATGATGAGGATGACAATGATAATGAGGATGACAATGATGATGATGAGGATGACAATGATGATGAGATGACAATGATGATGATGAGGATGACAATGATGATGAGGATGACAATGATGATGAGGATGATGAGGATGACAATGATGATGAGATGACAATGATGATGACGATGATGAGGATGACAATGATGATGAGATGACAATGATGATGAGATGACAATGATGATGAGGATGATGAGGATGACAATGATGATGAGATGACAATGATGAGGATGACAATGATAATGAGGATGACAATGATGATGAGGATGACAATGATAATGAGGATGACAATGATGAGGATGACAATGATGAGGATGACAATGATAATGAGGATGACAATGATGATGAGGAGCACAATGATAATGAGGATGACAATGATGAGGATGAGGATGATGAGAATGACAATGATGAGGATGATGAGGATGACAATGATGATGAGGATGACAATGGTGATCATGATGATGATAGTGATAAGGATGATAACGATGGTGATGACAATGATGATGATGACAATGATGATGATGAGGATAATGATGATCACGATGACGATGGTGATGATGATGATGATGATGGTGGTGATAATGATGATGACAATGATGATGATGACAATGATGATGATGACAATGATGATGAAGATGACAATGACGATGAGGATGACAATGATGATCATTATGATGACAATGGTGATGAGGATGACAATGATCATGACAGTCATGATCATCAAAGTGATGATGATGATGGTGATGATGATGATGAAGTCGATAATGATGACAATGATGATGAAGTCGATAATGATGATGATGATGATGAAGGTGCTGATAATGAAGTCATCTTGTTTTTAAATTTTCAGCCAATAATTAAAAAGAGGAAAAATCAACACTTTACTTCAAATGATACATTAACAAAAGATATGTTTAATTTGTATATTTTACCTTTATTAATCTTCCTTCGATCTTGAGATCTTTTCTGAAATGCTTCATAGCGATCAAGAAACTTCCAAAAATCTTGATATTCTTGACTTCCTCTGTAAAATAAGTTAATATTAATGATATAAAAAAAGCATAAAGGGGGAATTTGAAGACAATCTTTTACTGCTTCCAACGTTGGGATTGTAGCAAGTCTAGATGAGGGAGGCACAAACTGCAAGTGTCAAGAGCATGTTTGTATAGACAGTTAGGGCTCTGGGGACATGAAACCACTAGAAAGTTTAAAAATTAGTTTGTCTGAAAACATTTTTTTCTGGGTTCTTGTGACGAATTAGTTGCCAAAAAAGTTAAAATCTACAGTTGCATGACCTCCCAATCCTGTCTCTCCCCTTGCTGTTATACTGAGCATGTATAACATACATACAGCACACACTGTTAAATATTGATATGTACACACATATTACTGTAATATTGAAACATGAATAAAGTTGGGTAAAATTTCCGTATTGGGGCGTACTATTGTTTAATCATACAAACTAACCTTTACCCAGACCCTAACTTATAAATTAATATAACACGGTGAAACTGCATGCATAAGTTTAGTACACCCCAGTACGGAAATTATCCCAAAAGTTGTAAGTGCAATGCACTTGTGGGATATACTGACTAATACACCCCCCAAGACACTTTTTGGTGGGTGGGAGGGGGGGGGGCGCATATTAGTCAGTATATCCCACTTGTGATAGCCATTGAGGCTAGTTGTAAAAGGTTGCTTTATTAGTTAACTGTAAACTGTTTAAAACTGCAGGTTAAAGATATTGTAAGGCTACTGGCGCGTATTTGTATTGCTTCAAATATTATTCATGCAAACTACAGTTGTATAGTAACACTCACTTTTAAACCCTAACTTCTATATATTGTAAAAACACAAGAGTGAAATTTTCGCTGGGTCTTAAAGCTGGAAAAAAAATTAAAAGATTTAAAAATCAAAAAATAACAATCAACCTTTGGATAAAATCCTCTTCCCGGAAGAACAACTTATCTAAAGTTTTTCTGTGCGTCTCCCAATCGATGAACTCGTTGTTTTCGTCATCAGATGAAGAGTCCTGGCGATAACAAGGCGAGTGTTTGTTATGGTACCTTTTCGACATCTTGGAATCACCTCCAGAAAATCAAACTGTGATAGCACATAAAACCATTTATTTCCAATCTGTATAAAAATCAACACGCATTAAAACTGCCGCGAACTGCCGCCATTTTATTTTGCTTGGAATGTCCGCTGGTCAAGCGCTGAATGCCACGCAGTTTTTGGTTCAGTATTCAGTGTCGAATTTAGCGTCTGGGACCGTTCACGTGAACTGACCTTTTCAACGGTTTTTCATGCTTGTTCAGGGCCGTAGCAAGTGTTAGCTCTATATCGCCAACAACAATTTTATTTTACATTTCTATTTTTATTCTAACCGCAATTCATTCGCTAACCAATTAAAATCAAAGTAATCTTAGTATACAAATAGTTTAAGAAAGGGCTTGCCAAGATATCTTTTTTGTGAAAATACAACAAGAAGCTATCCGCTATCCGCTATTAATTATCGATTTAGATTCTACCCTCGAACAAGCAAGCCAGGAGACCAAAGTAAGAAC
>JAOBAY020085192.1:0-10528 GCA_025331085.2 Zoanthus sociatus
ATTACTAATAGACCACCAGTAGCGTAGCCAATCAAAATGCAGGATTTGCAATAGTCCACTAGTAGGTTTATACTAATGTTTAATAGCCCAATGGTTCAGATCTTGCGTGAAAGTCGAATTTGCAGATGGCGGAAAACCGGAGTACCCGGAGAAAACCCTCAAAGTCAGATTAAGATCGACAAATCTCAGCCCACATACGAAGCCCAGGACGCGACACCGGGTCGGACAGGTGAGAAGCATGACTGATGACCACTATGCCAACCTGATTCCCCGCATAGTCTCCATAAGACTATTTGACAAAGCATAGGCGATCAGTTCATAGCTACGTCATTCACACTTGAATTCCAACGGTTGCTCTTGAATGGATTTACCACCAAAACTGCTTTCTTTTCTTGACAGACAGTCTCCTAAATACACATTAAAGACTATAATATTTTTCTCTGCCCCTCCCTCGAACTGTTTATTTGTACTCTCCCAGATTCTGGGAGACAAGTGACCAGACCCACCAGAAACCCTCGGCTTTGTCTCAGGAGAGATCCCTGGGCACGAGTTTGCACCATGGTCACTTATGTCAAGCATAACACGAGTTTAGATACTTGCTACGAAACTAATTCTTAAGAGCCCGAAACATGTGTTGTCATTGTTTAAAAGTGTCTGGAAATCTTACCATTTTATTTTTGAAACAAATAGAAGAACCTTTTCTAATGAAGCGTTTTGAAACAATATTTTACGAGAGCCCTTTCTCTGAAAAAAATAAGATTGTAAGAATTTTCAAGCTGGTAAACCCTTTACGAGCCCTGGCCGGTTTCTGTAGTGTTAAGCGGAAGAGAGTTTTGACTCGGCCTGGACAGGAAATAATCCATCACAGGTTAGCTCCCTGCAGACGCTGGTACTCATTTACCTATCCCGGAAGGATGGCAAGCTGAGTTAGCTTAGATGGAAAAGAAGGTCGCACAAATATTCAAATCTCTGCAAACCTGAGGATTGAACCGGGGACCCTGTCGTCAGAAGGCAGAGATCTTTCCAACTGTACCAACCACTTCCGCCCAAGCATTTTCACGGAATGATAGTTTTATCAACCATTGCGTGTGTAATGAATGTAAAAAGAAATATTACAATTGTACTTACATAAAATGTGTTAAACATGCTCCACAGACCCTAATGACAACCAAAAAGTGAGTTAGACTTGCGCAACAACACAATTTATTTGTCAGTTTACAAGTCCAAATTAAGTCTCAGAGATCTGAACACTGTCAAGGAAACCATAAGGTACACAGCCAGAATGCTGTTTTCTTAGTTGATTTTGGTTACTAATCAACCGACACGAGATTTTCCGATTGAAAATGGTGATCATGACAACGTTTGACATTAAAGGTTGTTTTGAACATGCAATTTGTTGTTTTCAATTTCAAAACAACCTAGCTGTCTGAGTAAACAGCATTGTCATTCTGAATGGTTGAAACTATAAAATGCTCATGACTTAATTAGTCTAAACAAAGAAAGAGAACTTGCACGGATTTAGTTATAGTCACGTGAAGTTTCAAGAGGTTGAAAGAGCTTTCCTCTAACTAAAATCAAGAAATCAGAGGTTCCCTCTTCTGTCTTGAAAGTTTCAAGATTTGGAAATAGAAATTTACCTTTTACTGCATTCGGTATTAGTCAGCCATGTTTGTGTACAACCAACAAATCAAGGACTATTTTTCAGGCAGAATGGCTGGATTTATTCGGGCTATTTACGTACGAGTTAATCTGGCATATTCATGTTTGACTGAAGATAGTTTCCTAGTTAATTACAAAGAAAGTTTAACAAAATGTTGAAATAGCTTTAACATCCTCAAAACTTTTGAATCACAGACAAGTGATTCAATAGATCTGAATAAACCCCTTTTATGGCATTATAGAAGACACGAGAGACTGAAAACACTCTTAAAACATCGTGTCAGTCACATTTTGAAAACATCAACCTAACCGAACACAAACGAAAAACAAGAAATGGAAGTTTAAGCAACCATATAGCTGCTTGACAAACATTACAATATTGACAGGTATTTAGCGTCAGTATCTAACTTCTAAGAGAAGAAATCAAAGTGTTATTTGGTTTAATGGCTTATTCTAATATGTTAACACTGTGTTTATAGTATATTACGATATTAAAAGTCTAAGGTTACTGCAAAACTAAAACCTTACCCTTCTAAACCTTTGAAACCAGGAATCTCCCCCATATGCCTGTGCGCGCCCATTGTTTATTGCCTCAAGAAACTCGACCAGCTTTTCCTCGTCGAATCCTTCCCGTATCTCCTCATTGTACTTTATATAGTACAGTAGTGTATCGCCCTCAAATACCATAAGAAATGGCAGGATTGTAGAGCTGTGCAAAATGGAAATTGTGAAATTGTACCATACAACGAAAGCCTAATATTCGGGGTGCATTCTGATCGTAGCGGGGTAGCGAGAACAAGAATGGCTCACAGTGGCCGACGGAAGGACGACTACTCGGCATACCATGATGCCAGTGGTATAAACATTGCCAATGCGGTCGCATCATAAAGCTGGCAAGCTTAGGAAAACATTCTCTGATACTTAACGGAAAGGAATGAGAAGATGTGCTTAAATTTTGAGTAATTTTTTTCTATTCTCTGTCAAAAACCTCCGTTTGAAAATTTTTACTTCAGCAATGCCTTTTCTTTAATATAATGTAGGTTTGCGATCTACAGTAAAAATCCCGATAGTCAAGTTGAAAGAATTTTTGATCTTTTTAGAGCTTTATTTTCTTAAATCAAAAATGATAGAAAAAAATGTTTGTTAAGATCAATATTCATCAATAAGATGAAAATTTACTGAGCTACATCTTGAACTGAACGAACTTCAAATTTGTAGTTCTTACCTCATCATAATATTGTTGGCTATCTCGTCCCCCATTACCCAACCAAACTGAAAGCGCCTGTTGGTGTGGAAGAATTTTTGTCAATATGAGAGGAATCCGTAACAAAAAATAATTCTTGCAAACGGTATTAAAATCAAATTTCTTGACGTTCAGTCTTTTATTCTTCAAGAAACCATAAACACTGAAGTGTTTGAAAGCACGTACTTTGGCCAAGAAATGTGATAGAAAAACCGAGGCCAACATTTCGGAGAATTAGAGAGCAGATTAGTGAAAACTCGAATTCAATCGTGAATTTTTACCTGCTCAAGAACTCTCACGATGTTTGACATAGGAATTCCTTAATGTCTAAAGATTCCGTAATGGCGGGTTTTCAAAATTGGCCATGTTGCCATAGTGAGTTTCAAGCCAATCATAGTAAGCGCCGGAATTTATATTTGGTGCACCTTGCGCAAGAACTCCAATTTCTCACTTATAAAAATAAACAAGTTTAAAAGACTAGTTTTCTACAGGCAACCCAGTCATGAATCACCGTAGAGACTAACGTAGTCTTGAGAAGGACTTATGTTCTAATTAAAGAAAATTTGAACATCTCTGCTAAAAAAATTACACAGCTCGTGATATTTATACCTTTTATAATCGCCGTAAAGCGGCTAAGAAATCAAATGTCGTCAAATTAATTATACTTAACAAATTCCGAGGACAAATATAGCAATCCTGTTTGAAACTGAAAAATGTTCTAAAATGGTGTTGAAAAAATAAATGGCCCGGTATACATCGGATCTTGTGTCGGATTTTCTTCAAGTGAAGAATCCAGTACGAATGGATTTTTCACTTGTCATTGTATATTCTAAAATGGTTCACGTCCTACTAATCCGAAGTACTTTGTGAAGGAGCTAATACCAAAGAACAGAAAATTTCAGGAGGAAGTCTTGAATATGTGCACCTTTTGTATGGTGCAGCTTCCCTTAGAAAACGTCTTATAAAAGCTTAAATTAAGTTCACTACTTACTGGTGGAATTTCTCTCTGTACTTTAATGATACTCCCTTAACGACCTGATTTAAACTGAAAAGAAATGAAAGGACAATATCAATGGGCTAGTATATATTTTTTTCTTTCTGTTATTAATAAAAAAGCAATGTTCTTGCCATTGCTGAGTTTTGTAAGATCTTTTCTTTAGTACGTCTGAATTGCGACAAAGGCAGCATTGTGCTAAAATTCAAACATTTGTGTGGCACTATTTTCCCTTTTGAATCCTTACAAGCCACACCGTGCTTGTACAATCCGTTCTGAGGGGTTCAAGTTGTCGATATTCTGCCATCCAGATCTCTAGATTTTTAAAAACCTTTGCCGAAATTAGAATATTTTTTGCCTTTCTTCTCAACCACAGTTAACTCATCTTTCCATTTGTACAAAATTACTAAAATGATGACCAATTTATGATGTGCATACACTTGCAACCGATAAGTGTGCTCTGGTAACCAGCGCCGGGAATCAAAGGTTCTCATCACCAAATTATTAGCTGAGATTTGAATAGTTTTTTGCCTTTCTTTTCAATCACAGTTAACTCATTTTTCAATTTTTAAAAAATAATTGTTAAAATGATTAGCAGCTCAAGGTTGTGAGTAAACTTGCTGCCGATAAGTGTGCTCTGCTATCCAGAGGGAATCAAAGATTTTCATCACCTTAAAATTACAGATACTTGAAATAAGCTCTTAAGCTCCTTGGACCATAAGGGAAATGAAAGATTAAGCTATGACAGGCTTTGCAGCCTTACACAGAGCTGAGAGAAATGAGAAATTGTGCTTTACTATTCATACTAAATCCAGGAGATCAACTGCCGAACAGTTAGTGCTAAAAACAGGGCTTTGGGCTTTGTATTCTGAGACTAAATCTACCTTTTATTTTCATCCTTTTTCTGTTTTTTCTCTGCCAACACAGCAAGCACTAAGCGTTTCCCTGGGGTAAGCAAAACAGTTAACATTATGTCAATTTGAAAACACTAACTACAAGTCTGTGGTCAGACAATAAAACTTGAGAAGATAATGTATTGTAGGGTTTTTCAGAAGCTAGAACTCTGTTTGCTTTTTCTACAATTCCTTCAATCTGTTACATTGAAGGTTGCACAAAATAATAAGCCTACTAAGAACTTTAACTCTCTGAACAAGTGACAGTCAAGGATAACCAACACTTTTTAAGGTTAAGTTAATATAACATCTTTTTACTTCTTGTATGTAGTCTATTTTAAGATTCTAAAATTATCAGCATTCAATTTGACGAAGCTACCTTGTCAAAAGTGCTTTGAACTTGGGCGGCAGATACTGGAACAACCATAGTAACTTTAGTATGGACATCATATCAGTTTAATCCTCAGTTAGACCCCAGTTTGACCCTATCAATCTTGGTTAACAAGCAACCCTAAGAAACTGGAATCATTATATCTTTGAAATAACCAGAAACAAGACAGCTTAAAAGAGCAAACATTCCAACAAAAGATGTGCTGACTTTTTATTCCACATGCATCCGTCCAACAACTGAATATGCCAGTCCCGTTTTTCACAACAGACTGCCAAAATACCTCTTGGACGACCTAGAACAGTCACAAAAGCGGGCACTAAGAATTCTTTACCCCTTTCAATCTATTCAGAAGAACTGAAAGCAAGTTGCCTACCTTAACTTACCATGCAAAATAGCCATAATTCTGATGTGACTTAGAAGAGCGAAAAAGCTAACCCTCAGATGATGTCCAAAAAAGGAAGAGAACTCTCTTTTTACAGACCCAACTATTAAGAGCCTTAACCAAAGGTTGGTCCAAGTTTTAAATTATATTACAATTACCAAAGGGCATGATTCAGGGCTCAACAAAATCCCCATCCGGTCGCCAGGGACAAGTAGATTTTGAAGTCGGGCAAGTAACTTTTCATAGTCACTTGCCCAATGAACAAGTGCTCAAACAAGCCCCCCAAGTGCTTGGGTAAGCTAAAAGTTGTCCCAGGCAAGCAAGAATTTACGTTTTTGTCGATCCCTGATGATTGATGAGGAGATATTTTTTTTCCTATGTTTATATTTGACTGACCTGTATCAGTGACATCATGGAAGTTTGCTCTACTGATCTGAATGTATGCTGAATACTTTTCACTATCAATCCAAGATGATATGTTCTTCTCTTGTACATCTTTAGGAACTAACAAAACAAATATAATTCAAACTCTTTGAATAATTGCTCAACCCTTAAGGCATACCTCAATTTGGTTTGGGTAAACGAAGATCAAAAGTTAAGATAACAAAAATTGCCAAGACTGCAAATTTGACATTTAACAACAACACAATCTATCTGACTAGAAGGCACAGAGAACATGTTTTGTTTCTTAAATTTAATAATTTAAAATTTACACTATTTTCTTAATTACCATCATATGTAAAGAATTGACCATCTTTGTGCACCAAAAGTGCTGGTGGGAATACTGGAAGAGTCTAGAAAAAAAACAAAGCAGAAACCTTTAGTCTAAATTCTCAGTTTGTATTAAATGGTTCTAGTTCCTGCATTTTGAAGAGAACTATTTGTTCACTAAATAATAACATTTAATGGTGCAATTGGTGATAACTTCAAGGTTACAAAATTTCTTTTATTTTTCGACTTTATTTCCCTTTTCTAACACAAATTAAGTACTAAATAATCTTCCTGGAAGAAAGACAACCTTTAATAATGAACTACTTATGTTGGTAGCAGGCTTAACCCCTTTAAACTAAAAAAATTAAAAAAATTAGCAAGCCTTACAGCTAGCAGCTATGGACTGCTGTTTCAGCCTTTTAAAAGGCCTCATCAGCACATGGCATAGCTTGCAATATCTATACTTGAGTTCATTTCTATAGCTACATCTCACAAGCATTTCGCTTGTACCATGCATGGTATTGTTTATTGTTTAATAATAATGTTCAGCAAATGGTAAATAAAGGTATTTTATGTTTAAAGTGCCTGCTAGATGAAATGAAATGATTTTTTTTACACATTTCTATAGCCCTACAGTAATTAAAGATAAATGTATTTATTTGCATGGGGTCAAACTGAGTATGAAAACTTTGACAGTACTGTAGCTTTTATTAACATGAAAAAAAAAACGCTGTTGCATTGATCTTTTCTTGAAATGCACATACCGATGTTTAAAAAATTATCAGTTTCAAAAAGTTTTAAATGCTTGAATTATTAATTTTGTCTGTCAGATGATTATTGGTCATAACTTTTTTTCTAATTGAAACTTTCTTGTTGATTACAAACAAAATTAGCATTTGAAATTTATCAATTTATACCATGCAAGCACATTAAACTAATTACATGTACGTCTTTAACAAAGATACAATATCGTGTACAATCTCCTAGAAGTGTAGATGTGAATCAGAAGCCCAGTTTAAAAGAAAGAAATAGTGAATTTCCCATCTGAGAAAGAAAAGAATGTTTGAATTGTAGGCTATGTTAGGCAGAATACTTTATGTTCTTAGATTCTTTTCTATTTCATTGTAATTGTTTGTTAATATATAATTATATAATAGGTAAGAATTCTATAAAAAGAATTAGCTGTACTAAGTACTGGACTTCTGACCAAGCCGTAACATCTTTTTCCTAACAAAATTGAAGTAAGTCAATGTCCTAATGAGTTCAAGGTAAATTTACCTCAAAATGTTTCTTATCATCCATGATGTAAAAGTAGCTTTCAATCACTTTTTTTTCTGCAACTTCTGAATATAGTTTCTGCAAAAAAAAGCTTCATAAATATCTCATTGGGAACATTTAACTATAACTTACATCAATTCATCCCTGGTTTATGCATGTTCTATCAATAAACAGTGTATGTAGATACAAGTTACTTGACATACAGTAAAGGTAATCAGGGGTTTTTCATTTTTCCTAAACTTTAAAATAAATATAATTTTGAAAATACTTTACCATAATGTAAAATAATTTTATTAATTAATAAAATTTTTTATGTTACACTCAACTTTCAATAAAAGATTTGCTTTTAAAAGAGAAAAATACATATAAACTAGTGATCTCTCCAAAATGGTTTGCTTAGAAACTTGTTTCACTCATGTTAAATAATTTGATGCATTATGTATTACTATACAGATGACATTACTAACTAAATTAAGCTACAATAAGGAGCAGTCGTTGACTGAACCTCAGATTACCACATCATGAACACTTATGATGAGAACTGAAACCACTGTTTAAATACGAGAAATAAAAACATAATTTTTATAACAGTAATTCAACTAATAATTAGAAAATTGTAGTAAAACTTTATTGATAAAATTAATGTTCAAATTCATTTCAATAAAGAAACTCAAAAATAAAAAAGATCGATGCAAGATGACAACAACATTAGCAATAAGAAATACATTGACAATAAAACTTACATAATCTGTTTGATAAATTTTAATTCATAATTTAAATATAATTATTAAAAATAAAACAGTACTTGGCAATAACAAACTTCACAAACCTGAAGTTTTTCTGAGTATTCCTTCTTTTCCTGTGACATTACTAGGAGAAAGAAAACACTTTTGTCTTTCTTGGTCTGCTGCAACTCGCCTGAGCTGCTAAGTTTAATCACGGCAGGACTGAAATCAAAATTATAAACAATGCTGTCCATTTGATACACAGGAGGATCTTTTGCAGTATTTTATCAAATAAACAAAGTACTTATTAAATAATATATATTATTAAAACTAATACAAAATATATTTTATTATTTAATTTTTTGGAATACTTGGAATTCAAAAGTGCATCAGTATATCAACATGAAAAAACTCTCACTAAAACTTGTCTACCACAAAAATTGAATACTGAAAAGCTAAAATGGTAAACTTTAGCACAATCCAAAAATTGTTTACACTGTCGCTATACCAAATAATGTACTTTAATAAATTGTAACTGATTTAATTAATGTAGAATATTTTTTATTCTACAAGGTTTTGAGAAAAGAATTTAAAAATAACATCAACAATGAATACAGTTTCAAAAAGAATGTAACAGTCATACCCACTAGCTTTCTGGGAAAATTGAATGATATCCTGAACTGTTCGTTCCCCTTGGTATGTAATAACTCTACTTCCTTTCACACTGTAATGAATATTAATCTGATGTTTATTAATTATTACCATCACTACCATTATCACAACTAACATTACCATCATCATTTGTATCATGATCATAAAATTTTTGCCATCAATACTATCATCCTCTTTGCCATCATCATTACCATCATCATTACCATCATCATTACCATCATCATCATCATCATCATCATCATCATTACCATCATCATCATCATCATTACCATCATCATTACCATCATCATCATCATTACCATCATCATCATCATCATTACCATCATCATTACCATCAACATTACCATCATCATCATCATCATCATTACCATCATCATTACTATCATCATCATCATCATCATCATCACCATCATTACTACATCATCACCATCATCATTACCATCATCATCACCATCATCATCATTAACATCATCATTACCATCATCATCATCATCATTACCATCATCATCATCATCATCATTACCATCATCATCATCACCATCATCATCATCATCACCATCATCATTACCATCATCATCATTACCATCATCATTACCATCATCATCATCATCATCATTACCATCATCATTACCACCATCATCATCATCATCATTACCATCATCATCATTACCATCATCATTACCATCATCATCATCATTACCACCATCATCATCATTACCATCATCATTACCATCATCATCATCATCATTACCATCATCATTACCATCATTACTACATCATCACCATCATCATTACCATCATCATCACCATTATCATCATTACCATCATTACCATCATCACCATCATTACCATCACATTACCATCATCATCATCATTACCATCATCATCATCATTACCATCATCATCATCATCATCATCACCATCATCATTACCATCATCATCACCATTATCATCATTACCATCATTACCATCATCATTACCATCATCATCATCATAACCATCACCATCATTATCACCATCATCATCATCATCATCATTTTCCTTTAGCATCTGAATTTTCCCATCTAGGAAGAGGTTTGATGGACAATGATTGTTTTCCACATCCATCAATCCTGTGCTACATACTCCTCTACTTCCGACAAGTTCATATCCTCCACCCCACACTCACTCCACTTATTCCTAGGTCTTTCTACCATCTGAAACCCTCAAACTCACACCTCCCCCACCTCATTTAACACACCCACTCTGCCCTTTTCACATGTCCACACTATCTCAGCCATATCCACCTCAACTTAACAGAAAGGTCAAGTATTCAACAAGTAAAGCAAGTAAAATTGTTGTTTGATAAAGTGGAAACGGATCATAATAATTACATGGCCTCTCTCTGGTCAAAAAAAATGGGAAAAAATGAGATCACAGGGTTCGAAATACAGCTTATGAACCCAGAGGCATTTTTTGGCCCCTGGCCTTCCTAGTATACGTCTGACCCAGGGGACATTGGGCAGAACCCAGGGGCCATTTTTGGTAGTGCCCACGTTGCTACAGGTCAGAACACACTCTTCAAAAGGGGTAAGAACTTC
>JAOBAY020085203.1:0-10527 GCA_025331085.2 Zoanthus sociatus
AACAGAAGCAGCAGCAGCCAAGGAGCACGAGTGCAGCGATAATAGGAAGAACAATTATAGTAGTAAAATTGGTGCCGTAACCATGGCCACCCCTCGTCCAGACTGTCAAAAGAAAACACATTTAAGACACCTTTTATCAATACAAATATACAAAAAATAGATCTAGCGTTTGTCTTCTAACACTAAAAACGTCGCAGATATCAAAATGGGCACGAAGTCCACGTTGGAAGTAGGCAATATCCCATTAATTAGTTACCATAGAAACCTTAAGCCAAAAGATAAGCAGCTATGTCTACAATCCTGGCAAAAGGTTAATGAAACACCTAACACAAAATGCTAAAAATCTTTTAAAACCCCACCCTCCTAAACAATGTTGGTAAAAGATAAATTTAAAATTGTGTACAAAAGCTAGAGAATTGCTCAAAATAAGAAAAACGCTCAGTATTCCATTGTTGGGGAAGAGGGGGTTACAAGCGGTAGAATTATATATCTTGGTGAGTGTTTCATTAGTTTCTGCCAAGATTGTAGGTCAAAGTTAACCAGCCATTGAACAACTAGCTCCGTACCAGAATTCTTAATTTTTATAACAAAAAACTTCTCAAAGATATATAGCATTAGTTTCGTTTATGCTGATCCTTTCTGTTGTCGTTGTAATCGATGGTGATTCTCTTTTATTTATGTTTCCTTTTATCACAGGAGCAACCCTGCTTATCCAAACCAATACTAGAGTGATGTGCCATATCGATGCCACAGGAACTCTTCATTATAACAATTATTCTAGTGAAAATATCAACAGTATATTTGTACATTGCAGGCCACGAACATATGTTATCGGGACGTACTCAATCAGGGACGTGTAACGCAAAATATTTTGCTTATTAGAGAACAGTATAATCGCCTAATCCTAAATGTAGATATTGGTATGTATCAAGAGATTTATTTATCGGATGGTACCTGATGAGAGACGTGTAGCGCAAAATATTTTGCGTGTTAGACAGCAGTATAGTCGCATAATCCTAAATGTAGATATTGGTATGTATCAGGAGATTAATCGGGTTCTACTTGATTAGGGAGTGCAACGGAAAATGTTTTGCTTGTATAGAGAACAGTATAGTCGCGTAACCCTTAATGTAGATATTGTTGTGTATCAGGAGATTAATCGGTCTGTATTTGATCAGGAACGTGTAGCGCAAAATAATTTGCTTGTATAGACAATAGTATAATCGCGTAACCCTTAATGTAGGTATTGTGTATCAGAAGATTAATCGGATTGTACTTGATCAGGGTTGTGTAGCGCAAAATATTTTGCTTGTATAGAGAACAGTATGGTCGCGTAACCCTTAATGTAGATATTGTTGTGTATCAGGAGATTTCAAGTGCCAATGTTATGACACAGTGAATACAAAGTATTCAGCTGTGTTTGTTAAGGGTGCTGACTGTGATATGACGTTGCGTAATGTCTGCTGTGTTTGTTTAGGGGGTTGAATGTGATATAACAACGGGAAACGTCTGCTGTGTTTGTTAAGGGGGCTGACTGACTTTGAATGTGGTTTGAAAATTGGGAAATGAGTCTTTTAGTGAAAATGCGATTATCATTGTCGCAATACTTGACTGCAACATGTCAGTTGGTGCACGTGTTTATTTTCAGTACTAAGGAAAAGAGAAACAATCCGTACCGTAGGTATAATATTAAATACGATGACCAAACTAATTTAAAGCAGACCTAAAGGCTAGATTGATTTACAGCTCGCCAATGGCGTTACGTTCAAGTGTATATATCTTTTGTGGGTTTTTTGTGTGTATAAAATGTCCTTATATACCTTCTAATGACGATAGCAAAATTAATTCGATTAAGGTTTTTCTTTATTGTGTAATTTGCGTTCAAGTTATAAAAATTCATCTCCGGATTCACCATGACAGAGCAATAAGAGGCTGGTAACTACCATGTTGTTTTCAGTGACGTCAAAAGCGGATTTAGTGGTGAGAGTCTGGTCTATATATCTTTCGATTTACGTATCTATAACACACATCGCTACCATATCTTACAAAAACAAAAACGGATCAGATATGTTAAAACAGGACTGTCTTCTCATTGAATCTGGAAGTGATTTTTCATAACTTGAAACACAAATTACACTATGACAAAAATTCGTAATCGAATTGGTTTTTTACCATCACTGTTTGAAGAATAAGAACATTTTATACATACAAAAATATCACAACTGATATATACACTTTAAGTCTACAATTATGTTTACAACTAGTGTAGATTTTTTGAGTTCAAGCGCTCGATAACTTTCCTCGTAATGTAATAGTGTACAATCCAGCGCAAAAAATGGAAGGCGTATATGTTGTGGTTTAATTTTTTTGTTTTTGCTTTGGGTTTTATTTTTCTGTTTCCAAATCGTCATCATACATTACCTAACCTGAACCAAAGGAAAATAATATTAGGATACAATTGAACGACAACATATATACGTTATCGAGTTTTATTTGAATTACTTTTGTTTAGCGGAAAGAAAAAAGAAATTCAACGACAACATATCTAGGTTACGAGTTTTATTTGAATTACTTTTGTTTAGCGGAAAGAAATGAAAAAATTCAACGACCACATAAATAGGTTCCAAATTTTATTTGAATTACTTTTGGTTAGCGGAAAGAAAAGAAGAAATTCAACGACAACATAAATAGGTTACGAGTTTTATTTGTTTTACTTTTGTTTAGCGGAAAGAAAAGAAATTTAAAAACGCAGGCGTTTTACAAAAATTGTTTGAATAGTCCGTAATACCCTTCCTTGTGTTGGGATATGCGGCTTATGGGAACCAAAACAAGCGTTTAACAACTGGTTTAGGTCAGTAGTGTTTGCTTTCGCTTCTATAGTACTGCCTCCTGTCTATCTTTCAAGCAGCAAATGCTTCTTGCATTTCCAGCGTGCTTTGTTTGATCTGTCGTCCAATTAATTCTGTCAAAATGCCAAGTTCCCATCAATTAAAGGAATCCCTGCCCTCATCTATTTGAGGTTAATTTCTATACTTTAAAGTACATAGTACCATTTTAGCTAGAATTTAATACATGAACTTTTACATCCGGTTTGAATTAACTCATGACAACATTTAAACTATGTTCAGTGTTATTAAGCCATGTTGGCTATATTATGTTACAAGCAAAGCCGAATACAAGATATATGTATATTGTAATTTACTAATGTTTATGGTTTTGTGTGTCGTTTTTATCCAATAAAAGCGACAAGTTTTGATGAATTTCAATAAGGCATTACTTTGACACAACAGTTTGTAAAGACCTTGTTCATTAGAATAAACTATACGAACAACTTATTATCAAAGGTTTGTAAAGTTAGCTCGTGTATCGTCTGTACGGCTACTTGCTTAACATTGATTGCAGCAATTTTTATCAAACAGTGAATCGGGAATTTTAGTTGATATGTTGCGAGGAAAAGAATTCCTGCGAAGTAATGTTTTCATTGAAATCACCTTTCATGAAGGTGGTGTTACACGGTTCAACTTGAAACACCGATTTCTTGCGCAACGTTATTGCGCCATTAGTGTGTCAACTTTTGGTTTTTGCGATAAAAATCGATGGCGACATGTTACACGCGTCGATTTCCTAATTATTCGTCATCTTGTGTTGCGAGTTTTTGAAACCAATTCAAAAACTCCCAACATGTTGCCGAGCCAATTGTTGTGGAGAAAATCATCCTTGCTAACATGTTACACGGGGATCGATTTTCCACGATACGGTGTTGTGCGAAAAATCGTTATTGCAAGTTGAACCGTGTAACACCACCTTAAGTCTTGACAGGAGCTTACTACCAGGAGCGTCCGTCTTGTTATAGCCTGAGACCCCGTACCCCATCACAGGTGTAAGTGGGTCTATTTTAAGGTTTTGAAATACCCGCGAAAATCGTTACCATGACTGCGATACCTGTGAACAAAAACAATGGCGGCTATAGTTAGAGCATGGCGCGTGCTTTTTCCCAAGTTCTAATTCCAGAAATCCTCTTTTGTCTGCATCCGGCCATCTATTCCATGATTTATAGTTAATGTAGCCCATTGAACACTGCAAGCTTTTTAATTTTAAACCAAATGAGTAACCACACAAAGTACGCTTGACTGTTCACTGTTTGTTCCGCGCTTCAGATTTCTGACCCGAATTTAAGCATTGCTTTCCTTATTATATTTCTTTCATATTTTAAATACAGTTGACGCGGCAGGCTTTGTTTTAGCGACGTTTTAAAAATAGACCCACTTATTCTTTGTATGTCTTTGTTCCTTGTACAATTTCTTCGAACCATCGTCAATAAACGGCATCGGACGAATCACAGCTAAATGTAGTCATATTTCTAACTTATAAATATGAAAGCTAAAGACTGAATCAAATTCTTTCTCAAATCTGTACCTGACGGCTGCCATGTTGTTTGCTCTCGATATGCTATGTAGATCCTGCGCGCAGATTGGCTAATTTTTGACGAGCTAGCTGTCAAAAACAGCGTTTTGCATGTTGGAGGCAAGTGACCCTGCTTGTATTCCAGCAGTTTGAAGCCGGGCACAATTTCAGATCTGTGAATGATTGTTCTACTGATTGTTTTCTCGATGCTTCTGAAATTTGTCTGAGTCAGGGTGAATAATTGTTGAAATCACTGGAAAAGCTGAGAATCATGCGGATCACACGTCTGATTCACTTTAAAAACATTTTTAGTAAATGAGAAAACAGCAGCTTTTAAGCTTTGTTTAACTGCTAAACGAAAATAATTATGTTAAAGAAAATTGTAGTTTTTGGACGCTTTGTGGCAAATATGCAAACCTTAAACATTTTCCACGTGGCCTCATTCAGTAATGCGTGTTCTCACGTGCCGCAAACAAAATTGAAAAAGAAAGCGCGTCATTGCATTGAAATTTATTGAAGCCCTTTAGGGGACCTGACAACAGAATGATAATGGTTATCATAAACTGTTTGTTCGTAGTTCGGTTCGTTGAATTTCAAACCAAAAATAGATGTCCAAGATAAACTTGCTGGAATCTGATAGAGAAACTTAATGGAATATGATAAGACAAACTGTGCGTCAAAACGTTTTAGTTATCATTAAACATTAAACACCCATGAAATATAACCCTTTGTGTAGAGAGCTGAATGATCTAGTCAAAAAAAAACAAAATATCTGGTCCATCAGGGCATCCACTTGTGATACGGGCAGCGTTTACACGTAGCCGGCTATTTTTGTAAACGTACATTTTTTTATCCGTTTAGGCCAAGTGTTTATACGTAAACGCCGAAAACGATGAATTTAGCCGGCTATTATGGAAAACGCCAGCTATGCGTTTACGTGTAAGCGGTCGAAAACGGATAAAAATATAGCCGGATAAAAATATAGCCGTCTACGTGTAAACGCTGTCTTAATCGTTTTTCTATTTACAAAGCTTAACGCAAAGGAACAAAACCCTAATGACCCACACAAAGAAATAAAGAGTGAGCCAGAAATGTGATTTTTCTGAGCCGTCGTCGTTCACGTTCCCGTCCTCTTTGCTTAAGGTCCGTATTAATAAACAAAACAGACGTAAATTTCACGACGGTTGATTACCGGTCTCAAATTAAACGATCACTACAAATACCTCCTCCATTCCACCTTCCATGAATTTCCAAAAAGACTCCAGTCGTGGCCGAGGTCCACCGTTTGGTACATTTAACGTGTGCTCGGCCAGTGAGGTACAAAACTCCTGCCACGCCTTCTTGTGTTTCATTTCTGGTTTAAATTTTTGCAAAAATTCCAAAGATTCTTTGTTAACCATGACGAAACCGTTCTCCATTACTGATACCTCACTAACAACTTTGGGCTATCATGCAAAGAAAGAAAGGGAAAATACAGAGATATGAATAAGTACTAAATGATAAACCCTATAAGGAGGTTGGGTAAAGAAAAGCATCCATAAAAAAACAACTCTTTTTACTTGTCAATTCAAATAACATAAACACTTCTGCAAAATCATCGATCAAGCAGAGATATTGTAGCATAAACTTCGGTACTAAAAACTGACATTGATCGCGTTGGTAACTCGCTTTAACCCTTAAATCTACAGTGTACCTGCATGCTAGCAATCATGGGCGGTTGTTTTGGTGTAGGAAAATACCAGGGCTTACCTCTGACCAAGCAAGCAGACACAGCTAGATATTACAAGCAGCTATTTCAGTGTAGAATTACGCCAAGCCTTACCCCTGAACGAGCTAGCTGCCACATCTAGTCGATCTT
Organism: Zoanthus sociatus; assembly: GCA_025331085.2. Taxonomy (NCBI): domain Eukaryota; kingdom Metazoa; phylum Cnidaria; class Anthozoa; order Zoantharia; family Zoanthidae; genus Zoanthus; species Zoanthus sociatus. The sequence goes on from JAOBAY020085203.1 coordinate 6,263, forward strand.
ATAAGCAGCTATTTTGAACTGTTTAGGCCTTGTCAGCAAGGCAAACTCGCAAATTAATGGTTAGCGTTGATTCAACACACTGCTTAAGCCGTAGAAAGTGCAATGCTTGTGGACTCCCCTGAAAAGTGGGTAGGGGTGCTCGACGATACTTTTAGGGTCTGAAATTAGGATCCTGCGCACCTTTTAGGGTCTACGAACGGCTCACGACCTCCGCTCCTTTTAGGGTCAGAAATTGTTCTTGGAAATGTTCTAAAAAAATAAAAGTTTTCAAGTCGTTGCAATTTACAAATATCAGTCTTTATTAACTATATCGATACAAACATTGTTTCTCTAAATTCGAGGAACTTGATGTTTTCCTTTGTTAGAGATGTTATAATCGGCCTCAGTTGATTGACATGTGTCTTGAGAAGCAACTCTACTGGAACATTTAATCCCCCTCCACGTTGAGTGCAAAAACAAAAAGTAAAAAGAAAAACATAAAAGAAAAAAGAGACAATGTTAAAAAACTCTTGAGTAGACATTGACACTATGCATGTTTTTCATTAGAAGTTACTGTTATTGTTGTTGCCATGATATCATGGTTTTAGTATTTAATGATTGATTGATTGATTGGTTGACATATGATAAATAGGCCTGGCTCTATGACAATACTCTGCTAAAGTTCGGAAAAGGTTCGAAAACATAGTATTTGATGTATATTTATTGCTTTTTAATAAAGAATAATAATTAAATGTGGTCGCACCTTTTAGGGTCTGAAATTAGGAGTTTTGTTAATTTATTTCGAGCACCCCTACCCACTGTTCATATGACAATGGAGACGTGTTATCATATATTGTTATGAATGGATTCATAAGAACTACAGGTAAAAAATCGATTCTGAGGGCGTCCAAGTATTCAGACAACAGCAACGGACAAAAATCGACTCCGTCAGCTACCACAAGATGAGTTCCACGAAGCTTCTCCAGTATAACCTAGCAGAAAAACGATTAGTTATTCTTAATATTTGCTAGAATAGTTCAATTAGTACGACTATTGACACCCAAGCCCTATTCCCAAGTATTGAATGTTTGAGTGATCTTTCACGAAATGGTTGGGGAATTTTGGAACAAATATAGACTTACAAACAAGTTGTTGGTTTCATTCCTTATCAACTTAACATCTTTGTAGTTAAGGTGGCCATGCCTCATAGCGAACACATGCATTTTAATTAATGTAAAATTCTCTGCATCCATCTGTGTCTTTGTACAGCTTTCGATCAAAAATTGTTTAGTTTCCTTTGTATTTCTTTTATTGCATATCACCAGTTTTACTAAAGTAACCAACGGTTTATAAACTTCTTACAATAAAATGTCACAATGTCGACTGCCCTTAAAAAAGTCCAAGAACCCCCTTAAACTGTTGCTTATGGAACAAACGGTAAGTGATAAATTAATGTATTTCTCAATTCATTAAGAATTCAGCAATGTGTTTAACATTTATTTCTTCGTTTACTCTTAATTTTAGTTTTGATTGAGAAGATATATTAAACACTCGAGACAGTGTTTCATTACAAGTCTAAACACCTCGAATTTCGTCAAAAATACTCCTCTGAGCGTCGTATTTTCAACTCTCTTCTCGATGTTTGGAAATGTGATGAAACACCGTCTCGAGTTTAAAATCTGATTCTCCATTTAAGTACAATAATTTAAAAAATAAGGTATAAAAATACAGCTATCATTTAAGTATAAACAAAAGGTTTCGCTCTACGTGAGCATCTTCAGGTTCAGCCTTCAGGTTTATGCACAACAAGGAAAAAGCCGAATTCTTTATGAACAATATTATATATATATCCATATACATACACATAAACATACACATACACATATATATATATATATAAATGGAATGTAGTCCAAGTGCTTTGCCAACGGTTAATGGCGCAACCAACAGGATCCTTGAAGGATTCAAAGTCCACAACGTCGAAAAATTTAAAAAGTAGAATAAAAAATGACGGAGCGGAACAACTGATGGTTGTTATTAAAAAATATACTTTAATAGGAGCTTTCGGTCATTCGACCTTCTTCAGCTAAAACGTTAAAAATACAAGGTCAAACTAAAATAAACTATATATACTATATTTATGTACATGGTGTGAATAAAAATGAAGGATAAAAATCTGAATAATAAAGATAAAAAATGCTAAGAAACAAAAAATGAAAGTCTAATACAGTGCCATGCTCGTGTTTTGTTCGTCAAGCTTGAAAATACTTGGTCTAAACTAACCCGTTATCAACACCATCTGCGATTTCTCGGACGTTGCATAGATCGTAATATCATTCCTCAAGGACTTATTTCTCATCTTCATGTTAATTTGGTTATTCATGATACTGCTCTACAAGATTTTTGCCAAGCCCAGCTACTCAAGTCATCCCAGACTATTCTTAACAAACTTCATTCTAGTGTCAAGTTAGAAGTTTCTTGTCTACAAAGGGAATTTAACGTAACTCGTAAGGAGGCCTTTCAATCCATCGATTTTAACTCAGCGCTTACCACCTGGCTTCATATTAGAAGCAAGATTCAAGTACTTCGTGATTCACTCATTACTCGTGAAAATCGCAAGATCACAAAGGGAATTTATTTCAACCCCCGTATTGATGAGAGCAATTTAGAACTTGGTAATTCTTCGCATTCGTCTAGCGTACCTCCTGTTACGCGTGATACACGACCTCGCAGGCGATTTGATAAAACTCTTAGACAGAAGCGAAATCGTGGACGTTCTACGCCGAGGCCCCCTAATGGCTCCCTTGCTCCCAGCAGTGTTGACCCTCCATTGGACCTCGATCCTATTAACTTAACCTCGGTGGATCTACCACCTGAGCAAGTCAGTCTCCTTCGCAAGGGACCCTCCTTCTGCCCCGTTCCGAAAGACATTAACTGGCTTAAGTTACAAGATGACTGGGACAAATTTGAAAGACGGATACGACTTAAGGCGTTTTTTCATGGTAAAGAAGACCAATATAAATCACTGAATGCAGAAGACCAAAGTCATACCTCGTTCAAGCCACCTAGTAGCAGCTCCTGGAACCTTCCCAAGTCCCGATACCCAGAACTTGAACTCTTCCTATCGGAAGTCAAAAAAGGTATATTTAATCCTGTCCAAATTCGTAAACCTAAAGATAATTTATCTAAGATGGAAAGGCTTGCCCTTAAACAACTTAAGATTGACTCTGATAAAGTAATACGTATTCAAAATAAAGGCTCTCGCTTTGTCATACTCAGTAAAGATGATTATATATCTAAAATGCATAGTCAATTAGATAATCCATTACATTATAGTGAGCTTAGCTGTGACCCTAGCGGGTCACATATCTCTTTGGTTAAGGCCTGGGGCGAGAAATGGCTCGGCGAAGGACAAGTTAGTCCCGAAATAGCAGAGTGGGTTAGTAGCATAGATGCTAAACCAGGCGTGGCATATGGTAATGTTAAGACTCATAAGACTAATAATCCCCTCCGTCTTATGACATCATGTTGTGGCACTGCCATAGAAAGATTATCAGAATTCACTGAGTTCTACTTAAAACCCTTAGCGCAAAACCTTCCCTCTTTCATTAAAGATACCACACACTTACTCCAGAAAATCTAAGAGATCAATAATACCCTTGCCCCTTTGCCTGCCCATACTTTATTAGTATCTTGGGACGTGGTATCGATGTTCCCCAATATAGACAACACCCTCGGGCTTAGTGCTGTTAAACAGGCATTAGATTCACGTGCCATACAAGTCCCTTCTACGGAATGTATCCTCGAAGCTGTAGATATTTGTCTCCGCCACAATAATTCGCAGTTTGCAGACAAAAATTATCTGCAAACCCATGGCACAGCCATGGGACCTCGCAACGCCTGTAGCTATGCAGACCTAGCCATGGGACATATAGATCACTTAGCTAAGACAGGGGGCTGTATCCACCCCACTTTTTGGTGGAGGTATCGAGACGACATTATCAGTATTTGGTTGCATGGTCAAGACAAACTCACTGAGTTTACGGATTATATCAATTCCCTCTATCCCACAATCAAATTCGAATTGGTTGTTTCCCAGGATCAACTTAATGTCTTGGACTTGACCATGCACCTTGTTAATGGGTTCATTGAAACTGATGTCTACTCAAAACCCACTGACAGCCATCTTTATTTAGCGCCCTCCAGTGCGCACCCATCCCATTGCAAAAATGCCATTCCTTTTAACGTAGCTCTTAGGCTTAAACGTAACTGCTCATCTCCTCAAT
>JAOBAY020085214.1:0-10527 GCA_025331085.2 Zoanthus sociatus
AACAATTATAAAAAAAAATTTAGGCGCTTTAAAAGATATCTGAAACACTTAAATTTGTATTTCAAAAGTTCAATGTAGGTAGATTCAATTGCTCAACAAAACAAATGCGTGACGGATAAATACTCTCGCGTGTGAATTGTAAAATAACTAACTATAACTAATAACAATTTCGAAAACGTCATTCTTTCTCCTTTCAGAAAATGCATACTTTGCTAAAATCGGCAGAATACTTTGCGAGTTACGCGTTCTTTAGTCAAACACTCCTGCTGAAGTGTTTTCTTTTGCTTTTCTGAATTATCTCAGCCGTGTATTTACTTGTGAAAACCATTCAAACATAAAGAATTTTTTTGTAACATTTTGTTATGCCTATTAAAATGTTTCTTTTATGGCAATCATCAAATATGTCTTTGATAAATTGAATCAGATGCTGATTGTTTAAATTAGCCATGTACATTTTTATATACATCGTAATTATTACCAGTCCAAGAATTGCAAACATCGTTGAAATCCAAGTTTTTGATTAAAAACGAGTCTGATCTTCGGGTGGAAACAATATTTCAACTTTAATTCAGGTCATAATCATGTTATCAGTAACTTTACAAGCGCAGTTGTTTATAAAGGTTATACAAGTCTCAAAGAGGTTTTCAGGCATTTAAAAAGTAGTAAACAAAGAGATACAATACGATTAGAGATTACAACAGTTCAAGGTCTCTGCTTCGAGGTCTTCGTTTATTGTTGGTTTTGAATTCTTTATGTAGTAAGCCTCAAGGAATTGCAAACTCGACCATGGATCACTTTCATAAAAGGCGACTATTTTCAAATTCTTTTGTATTTATTCAAATAATCCTTGTTAGCCTCGTCCTTGAGTTGGAAATTCAAAAGAATTTGTTACCCCAAACGAGGCGAGTGAGGCCAATTTGAATTCAGACAAAAGAATTATTAAGTAGTCGCCATTTATGAAAAAGTTCTATTTTCAGTACTCTTCTTTCTGGCTTGCAGACAGTCCCTACGATCCTTTGCGAGCTTTTTGGCAATCCTTTGCGGGCTGATTTACTCCGAATTGAGATTTTCTTCCATACAGAGGTTTTCTTTCTTAATATCTATGTCTCTACGCGGGGTTTTCTATTATGCCTCCTTTGGGCAAAAGCTGGTTTGTTTTAGTGTATGAATCTGCATTGCTTATATACCTGTTTAATAAAACTTCTTCTTTGTACCTTAAGCACTCAAAACAATTTGACTTTGCTAATTTGATTGTTTTCACCAAAAGAGCAGTTATTCAAGTTTTATTTGTTTAAAATTAGAAATAAAAAATGAGAAAAGCAGTGGGAAAACAGGAATAAGCCGGATAACACTCTCACTCTTTGAAATCTTGAACAAGTTGCGCCGTGGAAGATGGTTATTTTCTTCTAGTTCAATTTTTTTTCAGTTCTGCTTGTGTGCGTACGCACCTGTCACTGGCATCGTCTCATTAAGACACAATGAGCTTGGGCTACCTGTGTTAAAATTTATATGATTTTTACTTTCTTTAGAGGATACAGACATTTTCCAATCAAAGGAAAGATAAAGTTTAGTCCAATCTTTTTGAAAAAACAACTCTAAAAATTTTCCTTTATTCTCGTTCCCAGAGCCCGAGTTTTCGTTTGGCTAGCGTCTGTTCTGACTTTGTGCGCATGTTTCTCGCACAGCAAATTCCATTGATACTGTTTACCTGTACTGTTCGAACAACGTGTCATGTTTGGGATAGGATACTTTAGAATTCATTATTTTAAACGTCAAGTTTCTGGAAGTGAGAAAATCAGCGGGCTCGTTTATATACTACGAAACCAAGCCCCTTGCTCGCTAAACTATTTATTCATGTTTATTCAAAGCCAACTTAGGTCTACTGGTTTCAAGGAATTTATTAAATAATGTTTTCGTCGTGTGTGGCGTGAAGCTATATTTTTAAAAATGGTTTCTTCTTGCTCGGAGTCTTCCGCTTTGATTGAGCCAACGTCGGAACAATCAAGTAAAGAAAACGAGCCATTGAGTACTGTGAACATTCGGGTATACAAACGTCGTTGGTACATCTTGGCAGTTTTTACTTCACTTAACGCTGTTGGAAATATCATTTGGAACACATGGCCGCCGATACAAGAAACATGTCAGTTGGTTTTCTATTGGACTGATTTAAATGTCTTGATTATCGGAGCTCTCCAAGCATTGGGATCTATAATAAGTGTTTTCCCATCTGCGTGGCTACTAGATACGAAAGGTAACAGTAATCACATCGATATAAATTAACGATAACACGATAACTTTATTTCATCACTTCCTTAATAAAGATTAACATCATTAACAATGATTGAAGTGGCTCAGTGGTTAGGGTGCTAGATTTGCATGTGAATGTTCCGGGTTCAAATCGCACTCTGACCACAGTCTGGATTTGTCTTGGATAATCTCTGAGTCATATCCACCACGCTTTGTAAATAGCCAACTGGTTTGCCTCCTATCAGTTGGGGTTTTTAATTGTGTTATGTTTGTGTAGTAAATATACAGGTACTCTAGAAATCCGAGTATAAATAAAGTATTTATTTTTTCCAACGAGCCAGCCGAGCGAAGACATGAGGCTTGCGAGGCGGCAGCATTATAGAGCCGTACGAGGATAGTATTCAGGCGATACAAATGTCGAGTGCTTGAAAGAGATGTAGTGTAAGGATCATTTAGCCAGTCGGAGGTGCGCTAAGAGCTGCATTGAAACTGCAGCCAATGAGAGTGGGCTAAAGATGTATGTAGCATTAGGCAGCGTGTTTCCTCGGCAAATTGGAGTTGTGTGGTCAAGTTGTGTTTTCTTTTATATGCGGAGAGATATTAAACAGAATCAAAATGTTCTTTCCACGTTCATTTGTAAAATTTTTTTGTTCTGATAACCTTCTAACTTTGGGCTTGGTAAATTGGAGTCATGTTGTGGAATTGTGTTGATTTCTGTGGAAAGTTCTTTGAGGTAAAGAAAACAAAACATTCTTTTTGCATTAATTTGTGAGCTGTATTTATAATCTTTATCTCACCTCAATTTTTATATTTATATCAGCGACTTTTTTATTTCAATTTTATCTGATAAGTACTGTAGTTGAACAGCCGAAAGTTTATAATTATTAACAGTTTTAATTTATTAATAATAATAGTGATAAAGATAATAATGATAATAATAATTATAATAATAAATTATAATAATGACTTTATTTAGGTGTCAAATTTATTTAGCTAGCCAAAGGCCTACTAGTTGGGGACACTATGTTTACCACTCTAAGGTGGATGGAGACCCTTTGCACGACAGACACACACATGTACTGTATGAACATCTCCAAGGGCCTACCATTTAACGTCCATATCAGATAAGATATGAAACTCTTGCCATTTGCAGATGTTAGAGTAAAAACAGCAATTTCTTCTCAAATATTTTAAGAACTTGAGTGTTGGTCCAGCCGGGAATCGAACCCGAGCCTCCTGCATGGTAGCCTAACACCTTCCCAACTTGGATAACCAGACGGCGGTTAGTACTAGACAGTTTAGGGTATCAAAAGCAAGCAATCTCAAGTTAAGAACAGGATGATGGTGTAGGAGAAAGTACATCGTCAAAAAAATAACAGCAGTCCCCAAAACTGTCTTATTTGCAAGTTTTAAGACTTGAAAAAAAAAATGACAGTAGTCCCCAACACTGTCTTATTTGCAAGTTTTAAGACTTGAAAAAAAAATGACAGCAGTCCCCAAAACTGCCTTATTTACAAGTTTTAAGACTTGAAAAAAAGAATGACAGTAGTCCCCAAAACTGTCTTATTTGCAAGTTTTGAGACTTGAAAAAAAAATGACAGCAGTCCCCAAAACTGCCTTATTTGCAAGTTTTAAGACTTGAAAAAAAAATGACAGCAGTCCCCAAAACTGTCTTATATGCAAGTTTTAAGACTTGAAAAACACAAAAAATGTTTAAATTGTTACTTTTCATTTAAAAGCTAAAAAAGGATATATAAGAAGTTTGATTTATACAATAAAAAAGAGTCGCTCATAATGAAACAATCATGATGATTTCTTCATATGAAAACATTCTTTGATTTATAGCTGTATATTTTGTAGTTTTTTTTAACAAGAATTTATTTTATCTTAATGTTTCTCAGGTCTAAGAGTTGCAGTCCTTGTATCTGTCAGTTTGCAGTGTGTAGCCATGATTTGCCAACTTATCCCAGCCGGACATTTCACTCGAACTGTTTTGATAACATTTGGTGAATTCCTCATCTCTCTTGCTGTCCCAGCAGTTCAAAACATTGGAGTACTTGTCTTATCAGCGACATGGTTTCCCCCAAATGAGCGTATGACAGCTACTGCAATAGCAACACTTGTTTCCTATCTTGGGTCGTCCTTTAGCTATGTGGCAGGTCCCAACATTGTCCCTGATGTTGAAGACGGCAACTTCACTTACAAGAAGGGCCACAAAATTGATATTGACTTGCTCAGAAATCATACGTCACCTGGGAGACTTGCTTTTCTAGAGAGCCGCATTAATGACTATCTATATGTTGAATCAGCAATGCTGGGATTTCTATTTCTCTGTGTTATTGTTTATTTTCCTGCCAAACCACCCACCCCTCCTAGTTTGTCCTCTGCAAGTAGCAGACTAGAGTTTTGCCCAGGGTTCAGGACTCTCCTCAAAAACAAACATTTTCTGTTACTACTAGCCGTGTTTAGTTTCAGTTGTGGAGTGAACTGGGCCTGGGCGAGTGTACAAGATGTTATATTATCAGGTGTGGGAATCGATCAGAAAACAGCAGGATGGTTAGGATTTTTGGCCAACATTGCCTCTCTGTTAGGAATAGTTGCTTCATAGTAAGTGATAAGTACCTGTAATGCCTTGTCATTGTTTATTATTATAATTGTATATTGCATAGACCTGCAGAGATACAAGTTTTATCTGCATGTGTTGAAAAAATGTTTCATTAGCAAGAGCAGCAAAGAAGAGAGATTTTCTGCGTGATGATGCACACAAAATTGTACACTGCAGTACTTATTGAGCATATTAGTTATCTTTAAACTAGACAGTCATATTTTGCTGTGCCTACTACGTACTCTAGAATCATATATTATTTATCTGTGGCTCTGTTATTGTTATTATTAGTAGTAGTATAAATAGCTGTAGTAGTATAGTTATAATTAGTGGTATTAGTAACTAGTATAGTAGTAGTAGTAGTAGTAGTAGTAGTAGTAGTAGTAGTAGTAGTAGTAGTAGTAGTAGTAGTAATAAAAGTAGTAGTAGTATTAGCAGTAGCAATGGCAGTAATTTGCCTGTTGGGGATGCCTGTGACACGTAGAAGGTTTCACTACTTGCACGCTAACTTTGATATAGATATCTGAACAGACATAACTAAAATGCTACTGAAACAAAAGTAAAAGTGTTTCTCTTCATCAGCAGGATGCCTAAACTGAGTGCAATTCTACAATTGGTTTCGGCTGCATCTTTATACTGACAGCGCTTTACGAAGAAGGTGTGTTGCACTCGTAAGTACTATTATTGTTGTTATTATTATCATTATTATTATTATCTTTATTATTAATAATTTTATTTATACCGTGCCGAGGCGTAGGCCGCTGGCACGGTCTTAGAATGCAACGATATCGGCCGATGTTACATTTGTGCCTGTGAGCGGCAGCCCTAAAAAAACGTGGGCTCTGTCCAAGCGGAGCGGCCAGCGATACTTAACGGTAAGATCCGAAAACATGGGCCAAACAGATTTAATAAAACTCTAAGCCAGGCACGGTAATAACCACGAAGTGGTTCTAGTTGTTCTTGTTATTAATATTGGATGAAAACAATAGTGTGTCGGCGATTCATCACATAAAATGTTGAACTAGATACAATTCAAACCTTACTTTGAGACCGCCGCCTGGTTAGCCTAGTTGGTAAGGTGCCAGTCTACTTGTACGACGAGAGGAGAGATGATCAGCCAATGTACTGTAAGGAAATCCGAGAGAGCCTTGGATCCTGGATTCCACACTGTGGATTCCGGATTCGAAGATCCAAAAGTGGCTGGATTCCGGATTCCATGTCCGTGGATTCCGGATTCCATGTTCCAAAAGTGGCTGGATTCCGGATTCCACGGTCCAAAAGTGGCTGGATTCCGGATTCCAAAGTCTTGAACTCCGAATTCCACAGGCTAACATTCTTGGATTCCGGATTACCTTACATGGGGTGATCTGACGCCCTGCCAGCAATACAATCTATTCACGATCGGGTTAGACGACAATAAAATCCATTGTCAAACAGAATTATTAGCCTCAGCTAAATTAGGGTTTATTTATTTAAGTCTAACAGCTTTGACTGTGCTTTCCCCACGGAGCGGCGATGATCCAACTTTTCAACCTAGAGTTGATTATGAGACTACATGCTTAACCAACGCACTTAATTCAACTTCTTCAAGACTTAAAAATAAGTGGAAATCATCTTGACCTCGAAAACTATTACCGCCCGTTGTTTTAAAGCTAACTCCGACCAAGTTTCACGACATGAAATTCAAATATCAAACAGATATATCTTTTTTAAATTGAAGCAGATTGTTAAACTGATCTTCCATTTTACATTTCTATTTCGCAGCGACTATACGTCCGTCAGCAGGACATGGCCTTCAAATTACTAAACGACCGGCAGACCATGTTTTTCAAATATATCTCCTCAAAACTTACTCATATTCAATTGAAAATGCTTAGAGTTTATTTAAAAGCCTCAAGCGCTTCCAAACCAGCCAAAATTTAAACTTTGTGATTCAGCAAGTCTACCTGAACATAGTAGGAATATGCATAATCAATATAAGTCTGTAAAAATTACTTTATTTTAAAATACAACATTTTTAAACTCACAAGTTTGGTTCTCTGACTGTCGTTACAAGAAACAAGTTGACTTGTTTTTGTCTATAAAAATGTTAAGTTTTGTTTTTCTCGTGTTTTTAAACTTATCATTAATTAAAATTAATCCGAAAACAATTGCAGCTCAACAACTGTATGTGGCGCACGTCTGAATTTTCCCGCCTTTTCTTTCTACCAGCGAATTATAGACGGGAAGCGCCCACAGTCGCCATTTAAAATTGCGAAAAAAGTGTAAATGCCAGTAAGTGTCATTGCTTAAAAGTTTTATTTTATTCTACATCAATTCCTTTGACTAAATTTTTACAGAAGCAGTTTTTTCAAAAACGTTTCGAAAATACTACTTCATTGCTTTTATTTGAGCTATGAGTATTGCAACTGGTCAAAAATCAACCGAGCAAGTTCCACATGGTAGAAAATGGTAGAAATTTGACGAGGTTTTCATACGCTGTACATGTCATCAGACGAAGCGAAGTCAGAAAAAGCAAAAAGCAAGGGATGTAGGTTCTTCACGAAGACCTTTTAGGTGCTCTTTCCTTGCCCTTGGGTTTCGAGGGAGTGAAGAGAACAGGGTTATGAAATACTGAAAAAGGACCAGTCCCCCTGTTGACGTTCCAGTCCAGCCATATGTAAACACAGTAGGTAAGAGTGGGTATTTATCGATATTCAAGCTGTCAATTGTTCAAAGAGCTGTATCTAAATTACTTAAAGACCTTACCACGTTTTAAGCCATCTTGATGGGGCAAGCAAACACTTCACTTCTGAGAAAATTTATGAATTAAAAACTTTAGGTACAGAAACGGATTGGGGAATGTAAATAGGTAGTGATTACACTATCCGAAATATGGAATGCCGGACGTTGTCAGGCAGCAAGACAAGGTCTTCAAATTACTAAACGTCCGGCAGTCCATATTTTTCATGTTTAGAGTTTATTTAGATGCCTCAAGCGCTTCAACACGAGCCAAAAATTTCGAAGTTTATGTTTTACGTTAATGCGAAACAGCCAACGTGACAGGACTTCTTCGATGTCTTGAACTGCGCTGCATTATTCGAAATTTTGGCTCGTGTGGAAGCGCTTGGGGCATTTAAATAAATTCTAAACATTTTCAGTTGAATATGGGTATCAAAGTTTTAAGGAGATATATTTGAAAAATAATGCCGGACGTTTAGTAATTTGAAGATCATGTCCGGCTGCCGGATACAAATATGCACGTGCTAGAAAGCTTGCTGTCCCGTTTTGAACTTTCGTTAGCAAAATACATGATTTGTCTGAATTAAGTTTTTGCCACAAACCAGTCGACTCGAGATTAGAGAATTGCTGATAATAGAGCGTAGGAAATCAAAATTAGAGGGATGTAACAAACTGTACGACTGCATTCCCATCCTAAGAAGACCTTAACCCTAACCCTAACTGCCATGCAGTTCATACCACAACTTTGCAATAACGTACTGGTTCGCGTTGTAGAATCTAACAAAAAAAAACTTTAATATTTGAAAACCATAAATATTCAGGAACAAAATTAATAGTTCTCTCCAAACCGAGAGAGTAAATCTTTCCATGTTTGTGACTGCAATCTTTAAACTTAAAGCATACTTTTACTATAACGCTTGCAAACGTCATTTTCTAACCCATTTCCAAGGTGTTTTAAATATAACAATTTATTAGACCTTTTCAATATAACAGCACTTTATTTTTGTACCTATGGAAAGTAAAATATAATTAAAAAAATCTTAAGCCACTTCTAGGCGTCTATAGACTATACTCTATAAAATACAAAATAATTTATTTTAAAATAGTTATCTATTTTGCTTTACTCTGCGAACGGGGCCAGTGTTTCTCACTGTCCGAGTTCATGTTCTGTAGCACTAACAGCAACTGGAAGCAGGATGTACCTATTTTCTCCTAAAGAGACGCTTGGAGCTCGAGAGGAACTTGTGTTTAAATTAATTTATAATAACAAAAAAAACTAAAATTTAATTAGCTCAATACCAAATTAAAAGCTCTGCTTTCAAAGTGAGCCAAGATTAAAAACATGGTGCTCCCCACTCCTGGCATTCCTGGAAAACTCCTGAACTTTTCATTTAGGGCCCTGAAAAACTCCTGGAAAAACTGATAATTTCCCTGCACTCCTAAAAAACTCCTCGAATTTTGTGGAAACATTTTCAACAGTTTTAAAAACACACCAAAATTAAACAGCAGAGGTATGTAAATGACTGCCTGTACTATTTGTATTTTATGTAGACTAAATTTCAGGATTTTTTTTTTCACACATTTTACTTCAGCTCGAAAGCTGAAGAACTGAAAATTGTATTTGTGGTGTAGTTACTCGTTATGTCTGTTTTGCAAAGAAATTTCTACCCTGGAGAATTCCCGGAAAACCCCTGAAATTCTTTTATCACCAATCAGTGTGCACCATAAAAAAGGTAGTTATCAGTGCATCTTTACTGTGTGATAATTCAATTAAAAATATTCTAACAGAACACAAGAAGCATCTCTTGTACAAAAAAACATGTAAACACTCCGTATAGAACTGACTATGCACCTCACAGAATAAAAAGGCATGAAGAAAGAAATCAGTTTCTCAGATACAAAGATGGAGACTTAAAATGGAAACCGTGAATTGAAACTAAAAGTTGCAAAATGAGCAATTGAAGATTTATTTAAGATAATGTCCCTTCTAGGCCACTTGGGGGATTCATCTTCACACTCTAAGACTCTAAACAAAAACTGCATGGGGCGGGACTCAAGACAAATCTTAAACTCGTATTTTGTATCTTTTGTTCAATTGCATAACAATGAACCCCATTGTAAATAATGACATAAGCAATATGATATTAATCTGGTGCAACAGCTCTGGAGGATATGAGCAAGTAAAACTTGCTAGGGGTTTTTGCTAAGTAAGTCTAAACAATAATGAATAACTAAAGTTCTGCAGTCTTTTTTGTCAAAGCCCACAGATGGATTGTGATACAAGGTTGAATTGGCATTACAGTAAGAGTCGTTAAAGGAGTGTTCACTATTAATGGCTTGGGGGAGGGGGAAGTAAAATCATTAAGGATCAAAAAAGTTTACGGTGCAGAAATGGACGGTCATGAAGTGTTTTTCAGCTTTAAACAGGAAAATTGTGATAAAGACCAAAGTTCTCGATAGTTCAGAACCGAAAATTGTTCAAAGATTTATCAAATGAGCTCTGTTAGATGCAAAATGTTTGCAGATTTGCGAAGGACAGTAGATGTTGCATGACAGAACAGTTGGTGTTTGTATGGTGTATGCTGTACGTGTCTTCCAAGGTGGCACATTGACTTCATGAAAGACTTCTTCATCCGTGCATGTGAAACATATAAAGCTCGTATCACATGGATTTTGGGACGAAAAATAAGCGTATAACACACCTATCTAAGCACTTGTAATGAGAGTATAATGAAGAAAACACTTTGCGTTGGAGTTTTTGTAATGATTTTTACTTCTGCATTTTAAATTTATTCTATTGCTGAATTTGGGGTCGTCTGCTTGCCCGTGAATGAATTTTGCTTGTCCCTGGCAAGCGTAAAGTTACAACACCGTGTATTTTAAAGCAATCAAATACTGTCACAAGAGTAGTGTCGCTGTGTTTAACTGACACCTACAGTGCCTATTCAGTGTCT